>JANHZT010004064.1:0-16068 GCA_032468215.1 Stegonotus admiraltiensis
CATAGCTGCGAGAGGGGGGTATCTCGCAGCGCAAGCAGATCCGCCGAGGTATAGGCCAGTTGAACCAAACGAGGTAAGTGAGGACAGTCATGGGTGTCAGCGATCGTCAAAGAGGAAGGCAAGCAATGTGGTAAGGAATGAAGAAACCTGGAATCCTTTTGCAAATTGCAATAATTGTTTAGTTATTACAAACCATTTCTATAACTACACAATTATTCAGTCTTCAAACTAAAGTCTAAGTTCCTTTTTGCTATTTTGAGAATAAAAACCAGAACAGAAGTGATTTCCCAATGGAAACAGGACTCAATAAAATCTCTTTCTTTAAAAAAGAAGTTTACATAGCCATCTCAATTTTTCTCCATTTTTTTCATTGTGAGAAATGCTATATCTTTCTAGCTACACTTAAAATATTTAGTGTTACTATGTATAATAACAAAAGATCACAATATTCTTTCAGTGTAATTCTGGGAATTGAAGTCCACGCATCTTAAAAGTTGCTAGGGTGGAGAAATTGTGAGTTAAGCAGTGAAAGAAACAAGGCACGTTATGCTAGCAGCCAATGTAATGTTGGCTCCTGAAGAGCAAGGACTGCGTATCTGCAGGACTTTATAGACAACCATTAGATTGGCAACAAAGAGATTTGTAGTCCCATTTAGTAATGGTGGGTGGGTGTGACTTCTGAGGGTAGAGGGTAAGGAAACAACTAAGAAGGTTATGAGTGTGTGGAAGTGAATGAATGAGAGAATGTGAGAAAAAGAGGGAGAAATGATAGCTTTGTGTGAAGAGAAAAAAGCATGTTGCTTATTGAATTAAACAGTAAACAGATAAGTGTATTCTAGCAATTTTGTTCAGAAATCTAAGATCCATTTTTTTCCTAGAAACAGTGTTGGTTATTTAATATACCCCAAATTCCACAGTGAAAAACTTAATTCAGAATGTCAAAATCATATAGCTTTATATACTATGACTGGAAAGGATGACCATCATGGATTCTGAGCCTACGATCGCTGTCTTGTGAACCTTAACATACATACTGTTGTATTCCTTGCTGATATACAATAGCTGCCTAGAGGTAGCAAGAGAAATACTGACTTCTCCTTCCTGTCTGACCTGAATAGTAAGTGGATCCTGACCCTGCTGCCATTGGCCGCCAGGGAACGTACTGTGAGAACCCTCCACCCCCCAATCTGCTGTGCCTGGTGGGAAAGAGAGGGCAGGGGTGATTAGATATCTTAACACCTCATTTTTTAAGGATCCCAAATGTAAATGTAGAACTGAATGAAAAGCAGTATCTAAATGTGGAATTTCATCAGATCTCCAGATTTCTTAGAAACTAAGGCATTGTATTTGTATTTTAATTTTTGTCTACATGCAAACTAGCAGATGAATAGATGAATGTTGTGCTAAACTTGGAATGATTTATGTTGGAAATGGGGAGAGAGAAATAAAGTAAATTGAATATTGCTTTCTGCTGTTGATATGGGCAATATATAGTGGTCATAGATATTCAATTGACGCAAATGCAAAATATTATCCTATATGTCATCTGATTATTATAACCATTTTCTTGCAATGTTGCTTCTTGTTGGTTAGATATTAACAGTGAGGTAATAAATACTGCCCTTTGAGCTTGTTGATGTCATCCTTCCTGGGGTTAGGCTAAATGCTTGATACCGACTATAGGCTCAGTTTTCAAAGGTGATAGGAAAAAGTATTAGAGATGAAAAAATAAATTATTAATGCTTTATAAAAATATAGCTCACTAGGTTCCATACTTTTATACTTAACACCAGAAGCATCTGTAATACATGCTTTTTAAAATTGTTGCCAGTCTTCAGTTTGTTCTGTGGACACATTTTATATTGTTTTCTTGATGCTAAAGAAGCTTTCTTGGTGCTAAATAATAATAGTGACATTGAAACTATAGTATTAATCCTAGGAGCAGTGAGTATTTGAATACATTGGCAGATTGGATGATGTGGTAGCTTACTTTGAGGCAAAGAGGATAAAAACCATTGGCTAACACCTAACTTTAGGTTCAATTCTACTCATGTCATTTGTCTGTGTAACTTGATGTTTCTAATTCCTTCTCTTCTTGTTCCAGTGCTTGTTCTGCTAAATTAACAAAATGTTTCTGAACTTTAGTATATACAGAAGAAAAAAAAGTTAATCCCTTGGATTATGGATAATGGCACTTCTTATCTATTTTTTCAAATAGATAATTATCCTTTGATCCTTTAGTTTATAGATAAACTAAAGAGGAAGAATATTGACTTCTATAATCAAGATATAAAATAAAAAGTGAAATAATATGAAATATTTTTGACAAGTCTAACTGCTCAAGCTTTATTATAATACATAGTAAATAGTAGAGATTACACAAAAAATGATCATAAATTATTGCATGGTCCTCATTTTACCCACCTTGGAAGTATGGAAGGCTGAGTCAGCCTTGAGCCTGGTGAGATTTGAACTGCCAAATTGCAGGCAGCCAGCAATCCGCAAAAGTAGTCTGCAGTACTGCACTCTAACCACTGCGCCACCGTGTTTTATATCATCTTAATATGTTTGCCATGCTTCCTAATATATTCTGATACTCTCCTATCCATTGTAATAATTGTTGATGAAGAGTTGTGAGTTAAAACCTGGAAGGTATAATATATGAAATTAAAAAGTATAAGAAAAAAGTTTATATACTTATTCTGGTTTGACAATTTGAGAAAAAGTCTGTCCGTTACTGTGGGAAAGTGCATTGCTTTCATTTTTCCATTCCCACATTTCTTTTTACTTATCATTCATCCTGACTCTGCTATACATCATCATTTCACCATGAGTTTCTGTCAGTAACTTCTTTGAGTTCTTGTAACCTCTTGATTGTGTCAACAATGGCATCATCTAGTGACCTTTTCCCTCTGTCAGCCTCATTTTTTATTTGATTTCAATTTTTCCAAATAGTAAGATCTCCAATTATTGTTGTCTTCGCATTATGTATCTAAACTATTTTAGCTATTGCTTCATTGTTACAACTTACTAGTTCCTCATTTTATTTACTAAGGCCATTAGAACTGTATTGCAAAAATCTGGACTGATACTGGGAGGCAGAAAAAAAAATACCAAAAAACCTAATACTCTGTGCAGCATTTGTTTGTCCCATTATTCAGTCAAGAGCCATAGATTGTCTACTCCACACTCTGCCGGGATTTGTTTTAAATATGGTTTGAAAAACAAAACCCAGATCAGCCTGGTTCACATAAGGCTAAGTGCCAAAACCTGGTTTATAAAGCACTGTGGCTGAGTTAGCACATCATAATTAGTGAAACTAAACAAATCACAGTGTGGTTTAGTATGACACATAAACCCAGTCTTCCCTTACATGTTCATTTTCCTCATGTGGTACTTTTTTATATAACATACACAATAGCTTTTGGAATCATAATAATGTAAATATTTTCAGAATGTTATTTCAACTATTTCTTGTTAATAAAATATGCTAAATATCTTTCTTTCTTTCTTTCTTTCATTCTTTCTTTCATTCATTCTTTCTTTCTTTCTCTATTTCTTTCTTTCTTTCTTTTCTAGGATAGAAAGTTGCTACTTTATCTCAGGGAAATAATCTGCTGGATTTTTTTTCCACCAATGTAACAAATGAAAACAATGGGCAGATGATATCAGTTAAACTGCTTTTGGCAGCTGACTATCAGACAGCAAGCAACTACGTAAGCAACTTGCAATCCAGACTGCAAGGATTTTTACTATTCCAGGCACTGGGAATTATGTGCAGTGCCTGAGTACTCGGAGTAACTACGGTTTCTATGTAGATCACTTTAGGATTTATAATAATGTCTGTTCATGCCACAGAGAGTGACATTCCTAGATTTTTTGTGGGCGGTGAAGATGGCGAAGAACTTTTGGATCATGCCAGAGCTTCTGATTTTGTCTCCTTCTATGATCAGGATGATGATGATGAAGAGTATGATTCTGTACGTACTGTGTTTTATTTTATTTTTATTATTTAAAACATTTATATAGCTGCCCATAGTTCTGTCCCTAGATTTCATTATCTGGAGTTATCTAGGGGTTTTAGTAATGTGCTACAAGTAACTTACGTATCAGTTTGGAAGACTGTTTAAAATTAAGTTTGTTTTTTGTTTTTTTAAATGGACTTTTGATTGTGCCACAGAAAAGTAAAATCTAGTATCTAAAATTAATCTGATTCCTATAGTATCAAAACATGTTACTCATACTTTGCATAAAAATAGTTTCTTTTCTGTTGCAAGTAGTTCAGATTTCTCCATTTGTGGAGTTGAGTAGTGTAACTGGCATTAAATATTTATTTATTTATTAAATTTATTTATTAAATTTATATGCTGCCCCTCTCTGAAGACTCAGGGCAGCTATGTAGCTATACAAACTATGTAGCTACAATTCAACAATGCTTCTCACTATAACTTTATTATAACTCATTACAAGTCCCATTGTAATGAGTTATAATACAAGGGTGGTATAATACAAGGGTGGTTCTACAGATTGTGCTTTCTATAATTTAATAACCTAATGCACTGAAAGATGTTTTCACTTTCAAGTGGTAACTTCAAATTTATATAATATTTTTAAATCTTGTGAAAGGGGCATAATTGTTTTTTTCTTTATGCAAGAAGTATTAAAACATTTTTCTTCTTAATTTTACTGTATACGTTATGCAAAATTAAGCACTGATTTCCAATTCATATTTTATTCTTAATAAACACATGAACCTGATAATATAATCATGAAATTTGTTTATCAAACAAGGATAGAAACATTTCCTTAATTGACAGCATAATTGATCTTAACAATTATCATTTTTCTTAGCCACCAGAAAGACAGATCATGGTTGGAATATGTTCTATGGCAAAAAAATCAAAATCAAAACCAATGAATGAAATCCTTGAACGGCTTTCCATGTTTAAATATATCACAGTAGTGATATTTGAAGAGGATGTAATTTTGAATGAACTGGTGGAAAACTGGCCATTATGTGATTGTCTCATTTCTTTTCATTCTAAAGGTGATTGCTGTTTATTCAGAACAATAGAAAATTGTTCACACTGTGAAACATTTGGTTACAATTTTATGACTATTTTTAATAATATTGAATAGTGCTATTGAAATCTTTCCTACGCTGAACTATATTTAAAGAATCATGTATTGGAATTATCTAGTGATATGTAAGAGTCCAGTGTGTCAATATAAATGCAGTACGGACTGATTAACATTATTACAATGATGAAAAGTGTCATTGGTCCACTTTACACAACAATTAAAAACACTTAAACTTGGAAACAATTTATGTCAAATTATGCTAATGCTAATTTTGGAAGGAAGTACATAGTGCATGGAAACATATATAGCAAAACCTTTTGAGCCTTCCTTTAAAATTGATTTAAATGATTTTTTTTCTGCTCTTCTTAATTTCCCCATTATTTTGTTGTTTTGCTATTTAAAAAGTGTTGGAATTCTAATGAATGCTTAATCACACTAATGTTTTGTCAAAAATGAGTCCAATTCAGTGAAATTTACTTTAAATTATTGTAATGTTATTTTCCCCTTTAATATATGTTAATTAAATACTAGATTGCTGATTTACTGTTGTATTTAAATTGATGGTTAACTGATACCTGATTTTCAGTTGAACAAAATGGGGTAAACAAAATAAAGAGGAAAGCTTTTAAAATAGGATGGATAAAGTTACGAAACTAACCTGGGTGATTATACAGATGAAGGAATTTAAAATAATTTGTAAAATTTATCTAGAATAAATCAATTGTGAAATTCCAATTATAAGTTGTAATTCTTATGCATTTAAGAACTATGTAAAAAATAAATATATATTTTCCTTGCTACATTTTGTTTAGGATTTCCATTGGACAAAGCAGTTGCCTATTCTAAACTCAGGAATCCATTTGTTATTAATGATTTGAATATGCAGTATCATATACAAGACAGGTAAATAAATAACTTTGCCTCCTAGATGTAAACACCTGTTTTGGTATTTTTCTTGCATTTTGTTAACTGCAAACCTGAAGTGTACTTCTAGTGTACCAGTCTGATCAAGGTGGAATATTAGTTAGTGTATTTGTAAAGAATATCCTCCTATTTAAAGTACATCTGAAAATGTTTAATTTTCAAGTTTACATTTTTCCGAGGTATGTATTTTTATCTTTCTTTTATTTTATTAAAATTTTGTTCGTCTTTATTATGTTTTATTAACATATTATTATTTTTATTTATTAAACTTTTTTTCTCAAGGATCTTTAGTGTTTCTAAATGATTACTCCTCTTCTTTTTTCTTTTGATTGTACACATTCATATGAATGCCCTTGACAAGGCCGTATCACTGTGTTATTCCTACTATCAGCATCAAGCTGTTGCAGACGAAGTGCAGATTTTCTAGAATGCAGCAATTATCTTCAGTGAGAATTTGATCTCAGTAATGCTAACCTGAAGAAATAAGCGCTCAAATTCAGTTGTACAATTATCCTGTAATCTGATTGTCCTGCATCAAAATGCACAGTAACTTGGAAGAGCAGGCTTTTTTCTTATTCCCACCATCACATTTTCTTTCTCTTGTGCAAATAGGCACGTATAATGCATTAAAACTGAATTAGAAATATGCTGTGTCTAGGACTCGAGGTTCTACGCTTTGCAACATTTTGTTTCAGCTCCCATTTTAATAGTGTAACTTTCTAATTAGACATTTGTTGCAACTTTACATAAAATTGTCTGGCTATCCTGTGATTTTAATTAGGAATTATTTTCATGTTTTTCCAGTAATTGCAATGTTTTGTGGGATATATTATTTCTTTTCAGGAGAGAAGTTTATGGCATCCTTAAAGATGAAGGCATTTTACTTCCTCGTTATGCAGTCCTAAACCGGGATCCAAATAATCCCCAAGGTAATTATTATATTGGCATTTCAAAGTACTCATCTACAAACAGTTGTTCTTGTCTGTTTAATAAAATGTTATTTTTGTGACTATAATCAACATAGGAATTGGCAGTGGAAGATCACATGGGTGTCTTTGTTACAAGGTTAAAAAGAAAAAAAACTATGTAACGGATAGTATGTGATAGTTTTTTTTAAAAAAACATCCACTGAACCCAATGGAACTTCAGAATAAAGTTCTATAGGAATTTACTTCATAAAAATATTTAATTTAATTTTCTTTTGCTAGACTTGCTAAACAAGCTGTTATTTCAGTACAATGGTTTCTTTATTTCAGAAAACTTTAGAAGTAGATGCTTGTGTCAAAATGATTCATGTTTTATGGGTATATTATTTGACCCTTTTTTTCCATAGACTAACCTTTTCTTTAGTTAGGAAAAATTGGTTCCATTGCTCCTTTTATATCCTTCAATGTTCAGTTTCCTTTAATACCTAGGTCAAATGCAGAAAATACCATATGTTTTGATGGTATTGGCTGATTTATTTTGTTTTTAGGCATTTATTTATTTTGGCCCTCAACACTCTTAATGTTTTGTTTGTTTGTTTATATTTGCAGATAGCCTTTATTTCTCTTCTGGGGAAGAGGGACTCAGTTAAAACGTTAGTTTCCCAAAGAACACTTTAAGGCAATGTAGCTAAAATCAGGTGCATTTTATCCACAACACTCAACTGAATTATGGTTACAAGCAGTGGTGGGATTCAGCCAGTTTGCACCAGTTCCGGAGAACCGGTTGTTAACTTACTGAGCAGTTTGGTGAAAAGGTTGTTGGAAAAAATCATTAGGGCAGAGAACTGGTTGTTAAATTATTTGAATCCCACCACTGGTTACAAGCAAACTGCATTTTATCAACAGCCTGTTCTTTATGAACAATGAAACTGCAAATCATAAATGTATGTTTTGTTTTTAGGTTGTCGTATCATTCATTCTTGGTGTCCCTTTTAAATGTAACAAGAGAGGGAACCTATGCCCTCTTCTGATTTTCCTTTTCTGGCTTGTGGCCAAAAAAGCTATCGCTGTATTCAAACAACATAGCAATCTAAAAGTAGTCAGTAGATAGTTGTATCCATGTTGTTGCTGGAAAGAGAAAATCTTTTGGCACACTGATTGTTGTCCAAATGTGTTCTATGTGAAGTAAAATTTGGCAGTGCAGGCAATTTAGACAATTCTGTCTGCTCTTTCTAATATCATCTTTCTAATCTTGCTCTTCCATACCATTTACTACTAGGCATCGTTTCTGTATTTTCAGAATTATTTGGAAAAGATGCTTTCATTTGCACAGCACAAGTATTTTAGCATCTCTGTAAAATAACCACATCTTTTTTCAGACACGTCTGAAAGTCTGGGGGGGAAAAGAGATATGGTTGGTTTAATGAGTTACTGTATCATAGCATATGAAGAATCAGTTAAGCTTCAATAAATGCTTAACAGGTCTCATTACCATTTTCTTCCACAACCTCCCTGCTTTGCTTTTTTAAGCTCTTCCTGCAATTCTTCCTCAACTCATTCTGATTTGCCTCTCCTTCCCAGGCATTATCATGGTCCTATTTCTGTCCCATTTGTTCTACCTTGTGATTTCCCACTTAATTTTTTCTGTTTGTTTGCTTGGTTTTTATGGTAGTGATAATAATAGAAACCTTTAAAGCTGGGAAGAAATATTTATTTGCACTTGGAAATTGATTTATCATAATAACTAGGGAAACAGAGTAAAAAGATAATCTGTACATACATTTACAACTATATACATATTCTGTAAATCCCTAGGTAGTGATATACATATTCTGTAAATCCCTAGGTAGTGAATAGGAAAAAAAATGCTTCTCCCTGGCTTAGTTGAGTTCAAAGTTGCTAAAGTTCATGCATTCAAATACATTTAGAGATTTTCTTGTCTTAATTTATAATGGATTTTTTATCTGTGACTGAAGCTTGAAATCTGCATTTATTTATGTTCTTTTTCCAGAATGCAATTTGATTGAAGGAGAAGATCATGTGGAAGTAAATGGGGAAGTTTTCCAAAAGCCATTTGTGGAAAAACCAGTTAGTGCAGAGGACCATAATGTGTATATTTATTATCCAACATCTGCTGGTGGGGGAAGTCAGAGGCTCTTTCGGAAAGTAAGACTAATATAAATTACACAAGAATAATCTAGTTTGCCCCTTCTTGTAAATATTCTGTGATGATGGTGGTGATGATTGGATTGAAAAGAGTAGCATTCCATTCTGAGAGTTATCTTGCAAATTGCATTATCTGAACAATTACAGGTAATTTGTATTTCTGGACTTCATAATTAGAGGTGGGATAGAATGAAGTGGAAATAGTGGATATAAAAAATGGCTGCTAGATACCACATGGTAGATTTGATCTGTAAACAAGTGATTAGATTGTAGCTTAGTTTAGATTTCATTTTATAGTCCTTTCTGCAAAAAGAAATTTTATTGAATGTATTCCCCTGCCCACCATACAAATAAAGAAAATATTAGGAATACATCAATTATAGCGTGATTCTCAACCTGTGGTCTGCTGATCCCTGGAGGGGCATAATGTCATCACAAGGGGTCTGTGAAGGCTTGAAGAAATATTATGATTTAAATCTTGAGTTAAGTTTTGATGGTCCATGGCCATGATCCGTGGCCACACAAGGTATTTAAAGGGAGTTTATGAAGAAAATGTTGAGAACCACTAATTACAGTATTCCTTTCAGTCTGATGAATGCTTTTTACCTTTCTCCCATAACAGGTTCAAGATGAAGAAATTATTTTAAAGTAAATTCTCTCTTCATAACAGGATAGAAAATGCTATTCTCAACTTCTTTTCTTCATCTGAACATTTCCAAATGATTTTTAAAGTTTCACAACTCCAAGGAGCAGGGTTTCCTTGAGTCTGAGCTGAAGAGGGAGGGGGAAAGAGTGAGTTTCTTTTTAAGAATAGTGGTTTTGTTTTATTCAGAAAAATGAAATTAAAAATAAAGGATAATGTTAACAATAGGGTAAAAAATAGGTATACTATATGTACTGAAGCATGACATGAAAAGTATCAGTCATGTACTATCAGTCAATCCAATAATACTGAGAAGAGAACATTTATAAGGGTTGAAATGAGGGGTCCTTGGTGCTCTGAGCTTGATTGTTTTCTTATAGATGTTTCATTACCAAAACCAAGTAACATTATCAATGTTACCATGCTTCCCTGAAAATAAGACCCTGTCTTATATTTTTTTGAATCCTGAAATAAGTGCTTGGCCTTACTGCCGTGCACTCAAAAGCCCTTATTGCCATGCGCTCAAAAGCCTGATTGGGCTTATTATCAGGGGATGTCTTATTTTGGGGGAAACAGGGTAATAGGGAGTGGGGTTTGGTCTCATTTTATACTCCATGGCCTTTCCTCTCAGTTTTGGGAGTGGTCTTGGTGATTCTTTATTGGACTGTTTACTGTTAGCTTATTTGTGGTATTGTTTAATGCTTGATTCGTGGTCTGTTATCAATCTTGGTGTTTATCTCCGCTCATCTGGGAGTTGATTGTTGGTGGGGAGAATCAGCCAAGGTCAACCCCTCAATTCAATAATAGGAATTTCTAAAAAAAAATAATAATAATATTTGAGATCCTGTCTTTGATCCAAATACCTCCTCTGCTCTCATATCAATTGCTAAGCCATGCCTTCAATCAAAGATAAAGCCAAAGTTTTTTCTAATTGCCTCTTTCCATTTATTAATTAAATACAGTTAATATTGAAGAATGAGCTGTGATTTTTTCAGAAAGAGATTAAAAATATTCTGTTTTATAAGTTTAGATATCTCAGGAAACCTTCCTAAAAGAGATTTTTTTTTCAGTCTGCGCAACCATTGTATTTTCCTTTTTTCTTCCTATCCTGTCACGGTATAGTATGGTAAGAATGTTGTATTTTGTTTTTATAAACATTTATAAATACAGTTATACTCCCTTCAAAGGAGTTTTTAAGAAGGAAAAATGTGTGCAAGTATTTTTAGCATAAATTAACATTGATGGAAATAATGTATTTCAGATTGGTAGCAGAAGCAGTGTTTACTCTCCTGAAAGCAACGTGAGAAAAACTGGTTCATACATCTATGAGGAATTCATGCCTACAGATGGTACTGATGTGAAGGTATAATTGCATATTTAGGTTTAATTTTGGGACAGTCAAATAATTAAGGAACTTAGCAACTCCGTGAAACAATTACTACTGCTAAAGTATTGCTGTAGTTAAATGTGAAACAGTTACATGCTTTTTCTTCCGTGAAAATTAATTGTCCTTAAAGAATATTAAAAATATATTTTGGAGAGCATGAGAGTGCAAATGAAGTATGTCTTTTGAATTGTTGAAATAGTTACATTTTCCCCTGTGTTGCACAGCTGCATATAACCTGCTCCCCAGTTTGTAAAAAAAAATTATTAAGGTGTATTATAGCATAAAATACAATGAAAATAGATAAAAAGGGAGAAGAGTGCAGGATTAAAAAAGCAGAGAAAAAAATACGACTTCTTTTATCAAATACTTGTACAGTAGTCTCAGTGATTTGATAACTTTCTACACTTGGTTGCCTCTCTGAATTACTTATCTTTCTTTCAATTACTTGAATGATTTGTTCGCCTTGCTCCTCTTTGGACAACTTTGGAACATAGTTGTTTTATAAAGTGAATTGTTTTGTCTAAATACTCCAGAATAATTTTTGCAATCTCTGTCTGGCCTTTGATATTGCTTGATCTTCTCTTCTTTAGTTCCTTCTTCTGGTCAAAGAATATAGGACACACTATAGCCTTCTAAGGGACACTGTGGCTCAGTGGCTAAGACACTGAGCTTGTCGATTGAAAGGTCGGCAGTTCAGCGGTTCGAATCCCTAGCACCATGTAACAGGGTGTGCTCCCGTTACTTGTCCCAGCTTCTGCTAACCTAGCAGTTTGAAAGCATGTAAAAAGTGCAAGTAAAAAAATAGGGACCACCTTTGGTGGGAAAGTAACAGCGTTCCGTGCGCCACTGGCGTTTAGTCATGCTGGCCACATGACTATGGAGATGTCTTCGGACAGCACTGGCTCTTCGGCTTTGAAACGGAGATGAGCACTGCCCCCTAGAGTCGGAATGACTAGCACATATGTGCAAGGGGAACCTTTACCTTTACCTTATAGCCTTCTATAGCTAAGGGCTCTCTCACCATGCCTGATCTGGCAGTTCTATTTACATTCTAGTGCATTAAAATTTGTTTCTTTTTTTCACTATGGAAATATAAAAGCATAAATCAGGAGACTTGGAAATGAAACTGGCTATGAAGTGAAACTATACATAATTCCATGTATTTAACCAAGATCTTTCCCTTTACCCTCCAATATAGGTGTATACTGTAGGTCCAGATTATGCACATGCGGAAGCACGTAAATCCCCTGCTCTGGATGGCAAGGTGGAGCGTGATAGTGAAGGCAAAGAAGTGAGGTATCCAGTGATACTTAATGCACGGGAAAAGCTAATAGCTTGGAAAGTATGCCTGGCTTTTAAGGTAACAAGATTACAATAACATACATCTCAAAGCAAATTATCATTTTCTGAAATTATTGCCTATTCTAGGGGTCAGAACCCTTTTCAGGCCTTGGATACAATTGAATGATTTCACATGATGGGCCAGATAACCCTTCCCCCCAGATGGCCAAATATCATGAAATTTAAAATTTATTATGGTAATCTCATAAATTACAGCCATTTAAAAAATAATAAAAAAATTGTTCAATTTTGGAAAATAGAACAATTATAATATGGCAAGCAGTTCGGCATTGGTAAGATCATATGAACAATGTGCAGAAAATTGTTTTTGTTATTTTTAATATAGAAAATATCCTGCTCTCCAATTATTACTGTGTTTTTCTATGTTTCTTTCTCCTGCTTTGATCAGCTGAGAAAATCAACTAAGAAAATCTGTAAATGAAGCCTCTTCTCCATAGTGGGTGGAGACAGCAGCCAGCATGGGTTGTACCCGCCCGTTTAGACTGATGGACTGAGTCTGTCATTATACTTAAGTCCCGCCCATGTTGCCAGGCAGACCCAGCTTTGACTCAGTCCGTTAGTCTGGACAGGCGTGTGGGCTGTGTTCTCTGGCTATATTGCTATATTTCTGACTATTTCTAGTGCTATTCTTATCCATTTACCCTTACCTTCTGACTGAATTTATGGTTTGACTTGGAATGCTTTCTGGACAACGTTTCTGACTCAACGGATATCACAGTAAGGACTTTGCCCTCAGGGGTAAACCCCATCTTCCTCTGGGGCAATTTCCCGGCTCCTTTATCAGCCTTTCCACTTCCCTTCGTTGGGGCTCCGTTTCAAGCCAAGTTCTCACAGGAAAAGGGGCTGGGTTGCCTTTAAACTGTCTCTCTGAACTTTGCTTTCTTGCAGCTACTTGAGACGAGGCTTCGGTCTGCGCCTTCGCCCCTTTTGGCGCCATTTTAATTGCGGCGCCATTACGAGCCTCCATTGTGGATTCCTGGCTCCACGATCACCTCCTATCCATATTACAGAGCAGCGGAGAGCTATTTTAAAGGGTCGCCTTCAGTCGCGCCGTTCCAGCCACCTCCTTTAACACCGAGCCGACCAGCAGCTGATTTCAATTAACGAGCGAGGCGGCGAGTAATTGGAATTGTGGAGTTTTTTCGCGCTCCCCATTTGGCGCCTGAAGCCGCTTATCTCCGACCACCAGCTGGAAGCAATTAGCGGCGAAAGCAGCTGTGTTTATTACTGCAGAGTTTTATGCTCCCCACTCTCAGTGACCATCGCCTGCAGGCAATAGTGGCCAGGCGGCAGGGCTTTATTTCGGCGGAGTATTTTCGCTCCCTTTCTGGTGTTACTGATTGTTAGAGCAGAGCGGGGTCGTTTGCAGTGGAGCTTCGCGCCCCCAATAATTTCCTGTTTCTGACCTAATTGGTATCTCAACAAAAACTGAGATCATCAGTGGACTTCAGCTCCTTCCCAACTTAGCGTCACCAGCCCCACCTCTCAATCAACGTTGGGTGCATTAGTGGAGTTTATTACGCTCCCTTGGCAGCGCTATTCAGTGCAGATTTGCTGGCCTCCCCACTGACTGCCTTTATTCCGGCTAAGGATTGGGGACTATCTGCCTCCTCCTCTTGCCCGAGTGATCATTTTATTTGTGGAGCTTCGCGCCCCCTTCTTTTGATTTAAGGGATTGCCTTTGACACGTGTCCTCTCCTGTCGTTACGAGTATCAGACTCTCGTCTACGCCTGGCGATCATGCCAAAGAGCCGGTAAAAATCCCAGCATGGCAGGCGGGCTGAGAGGTCTACCAGAGAGGAGGACAGGATGTCGGCCGGTTCCTCGGCCAGACCACCCGGTGACCGCAAAGAACGGCCTCACCACCGGTCAGCGGGTCGTTCGGTTCCTTCTTGGGCGGAGATTCACCGCGATAAAGTTTTGAAGAAACTTTGTGCCAGGGCCACGGAGCAGCATTCAACCACCAAGAATGGAGACTCCGTTCCTCCTCAGGTGGCGTCATCACCGCCAGTAACGGCTTCCTCGGACCGTGCTTCCCTTAATGATTGCCCGGTTGTTATCCACCCCGATGCTCTGTGGGGTACTGCTCCGGTCCCTGTCTCGGCCGGGACAGAGGACACTGTTCCACCTGCTCCAGAGACTTCAGTTTCCGCACCTCCTCCTGAGGGTCTCACCCCTGGTGCCCCTCAGGCTTCCATTGTTTTGTCCCCGGAACAGATCCAACAGATGATTTCGGCGGCGGTACAACAAACTCTGGCTGCTCAATCCCGGCCCTCGAGTAGAGCGGCTTCGGTCTCATCTGTCCTGCTTTCCTCTCGCTCAGCAACTGGCAAGGATGGGGTTCTCATTGCAGAGGCCCCTGCCTCCCCGTCTCCTCTGCGGGATCTCGCGGTTCCTCATCGCCGGAGCTGGATCTGCATGACTTCGATCTGTCTGAAGATGAAGGTCTACCCCCAGACCAACCTTCTTTCACTGGCCTCTTTCCACAGGCCTTATTTAAATCACTGTTGTTCAAGGCAGTGAATACTGCAGGTCTCGCCACCCCGTCTGCAGCTCAACCGTCTACCTCTGGGACTTCCAGTGCCCTGGACCCTCTTTTCGCTGAGCCCGCCAAATCTGTGGACTCAATCCCTACTCCACCTCTGTTCCTTGATGTCATCAGAAAACAGTGGGTCTCACCAGCTGCTCCCCCAACTCTATCTGCTACTGAGAGGAAGAACTTCAATGTAGCCACCGATCTTGCCTCACTCCTTCAGGTCCCTTCCATCGACGCCCCGGTGGCGGCTTTGCTTCCCAACGCTTCCATCCCAGGGGTTCCAGATGAGGGTCTGCGACCAGATGAACAGCGTTCGGACCAAGTCCTACAGCGCACCTTTCAGGCAGCAGCTTGGGCCGTCCGCTCGCCCTCTACGGCATCCTTTTTTAACAGGGCCGCTTTACTTTGGCTTTGCCAATTACAGGAAAATTTAACGTCAGAGGACGTTCGTGTTAAGCAGGACTTGAACAAAATTATCGCTGCCTTGCAGTTCTCGGCTGACTCCATGCTTCACGCAACACGATTTGCTGCCAAGTCCCTGGCATCTTCTGTAGTGGCATGGCGTTTGGTCTGGCTTCGCCATTGGCAGGCCGACGCTCGCCACAAGTGGCGTCTGGCTTCGGTGCCTTTTTCCAGCTCAAAATTGTTTGGCGACGCCCTAGACGCTTTTCTAGTAGAGACCAAAGATAAACGAAAGGTTTTGCCTGCTGTCTACCGCAGAGGGGAGTCCCGATTCCACCCTTATCCCCCTCGTGTTCAAGCTCGGGCCTTTGATGGGAGCAGCACCTCTTACGCTTCTCCTAGGCCGCAGGGTGGGTTTAACACCAGACTGCATGGTTCCCAGGACAGGGCCCCCAGAGGTAGGCCATTCCTGTCCAAGCGGCCCTTTCGGGGGGGAGGAGGTCGTTTTTTCCGACGCCGTCGTTAACTGCTGTCTGGATCCTCCCATAGGGGGCAGATTGGCCCTTTTCGCCAGCCTTTGGGAGCGTACCACATCTGACCAATGGGTTTTGGCCACCTTAAAGTCCGGGTTGGCCATCGA
>JANHZT010004064.1:17109-27411 GCA_032468215.1 Stegonotus admiraltiensis
ATTTTAGAAGTCTAACTTTGGAAGTGATTTTTGTGGAATAAGCAACTTCCATAACTTATAGCTTTTGACTTCCTGATTGGAAGTCTTAATTTGTTGAATGATAATGATTGGCAATTCTCAAAATTGTTCAGAGAAGTTTCTTTACTGAGGTGTAAAAAAGCTAATATATTTAATTAGTAGTTAGATATTATTGCTACAAATTATTTATTTCATGGCATATAAATATTATTTAGATAAATTAAAACATTTTAATTCAAGGAATCATTTTCTTTTCCTCTTTCAGAAATATGGTTATGAGAGAACTTGCTCCACAATTTCAGATCCCTTGGTCTATACCTTTGGAAGCAGAAGATATTCCTATTGTGCCAACCACCTCAGGAACAATGTAGGAAGAAAATATTTGCATAAAATTGCACCAAGATTTTTTTTCTTATCCATGTTCTGTAAATATACACATTCCATAGATAGTAACTTGTTAGGCTCAAGGAACCAAGAACAACACAGGGATCTGCTCAAAGTAGTTTCTTTATTATTGCTCACCAATAACCAGGAATTTGGACAGACTGAAGCACAATCTGCATAACTATTAGATAAACCTTGTGAAAGGTTAGGGAGGATCCTCTTCCTGCATGCCAGAGATTCCAGGCGGACTTGCCTCTTTGCTCCTTGGGAAAGATCCCCTCCTCATACGACTCTGCACCACATTCCACCACATAGCTATAGCAGAACAGCTGAGCCTATCAAGTGAAAAGCTAGATACTGTATCTCCAGTCTTCCTCCCCCAGTAGGCCTGTGGACTTTACATTATGGTTAAACCTTTTGCCTTAGGTTATGGGTTTGTAATTGTCTCACAACCTATACCCAGGGGTGTCAAACTTGTGGCCCATGGGCCGGATGCGTCACGTGCTTGCCCCGCCCACACCCGGTTTAGCGAAGGGGGAAAAAATCACGATACGTCACGTGACGACGCAAGTTTGACACCCCTGACCTATATTGTGTTTTTGGCAACTACATCTTAAAAATGGCAAAGAAATAAATGATGTTGATAATGTAAACTGCCCCTATGTGACACATAGTTATGAGGCTAGATGGTACAATCTTTCATTTTGTTCCCTCTATAGAAAATAAACTCTTCTTACAGGAGATAAAATGAAATTTTACTGGAAAAAGAAAAACTGTTGTGTTCAGAATCTAGAGTGTAAAATTCTAAGCAAAAATAATACTTTCTAACGATAAAGTCATGAATGCAGTCTGAAATACAGTTATTTCCTTGGCTTACAATTGATTGCTTATTGACCTTTTGAAGTTACAATGGATCCTACAAAAGGTACTTAAAATCCTGATTTGAAGTTTCACCGCGTGTGGTCATGGGGTCACATTTTGGGCGCTTAGTAATTAGCCCACATTCACACCCATCTGCAGTATTCCATGGTCACGTGATTGCATTTTATGATTTATTTTATTTATTTTATTAATAAAATAAATGCATGCCAGGGACTTCCAGTTTCCAGCAAAAAAACACCCATTGTGGGCAATGGGTTTGTTTAACAATCTTGTTGTTTGTGTAACAACTACCACAAAAAAAGATTAAATTGGACATATGACAACCGGCATGACATGACCGTAATTCGAGTCAATTATGGCCATAAGTTGAAGGCTACCTACACACAATACACAGTATGATAGGAAACTTTAGTAAAACACAGCAAAACAAAGATTACATTTAACACAATGTTCTTAATCATTTCACATATCATTTCAAAAGTAACAGTTACTCATATTCCTCAGACCTCAAGGCTGCTGAAGAAAAAGACAAAATCCAAATATTTCCCCTATTATTTGTGGTCTTTCAGCTTTTGCTCCCTTTGTTAAAAAGGCTCTAAATTTTACTATCTCCGGGTAAGAGATAATCCATCTTCATACATGACCGAAAGCAATGCCTCACTCAGATTGAATGTTTACTATCTAACACAAGGCTCACCCCCTGCAGTATTATGAACACAGACTTCTATTCACAAAAGTAATATTTTATGTTCAGGATCAAATGTTGCTACACTTAAGAGTTTCTAACTTTCTTGAGTTCAGTGAAAATATTTCGAATGGAATTTGGATCTCCAAACAAATGCATTCAGACTTGGGCCTCTACCCACAGCCCAGTGCCTTATTGAGTTCTTCCCCAATTCCCAAGCTTAACTTGTTGAAGGTAATCTTAACTTAAATCTGAGCATTGTTCATTTCATAAATTCATAGAGTTGGAAGGGGACATTTAAGTTTTTCGTCCTATCCCCTGCTCAGTTTGGGAATCCAAAATAAAGCATCTACAGTATGATACTTGTAGCTTCTGCTTATTGTATATAGTATAGTACCTTATATAGCATGTAGTAAAGGCAAGCCCATCATTTTTCTGAATAGTTATTCCAAAATAGTTGTTGTTTTATGGAACAAGTTGCCATTGACTCTTTATTCCAATTTAAGAAGATGCTTACTAAGTCTTTTTAGACTTTGTGTGTTGGTGTCTTCCATAGTTCTGTATATATTTTGCTTATCACTTAAATCAGATTGTTTAATTTCAGTAGTAAAATACAGCTAATCACATTCCTAATCACTTGCAGGATGGAGCTTAGGTGTGTCATTGCTGTAATACGGCATGGAGATCGGACACCAAAGCAAAAAATGAAAATGGAAGTTAAACACCAAAAGTAAGTATCTGGTGATAAAAAGAAAAAGTGAAATATTTAAGTTGAATACTTTTTTGTAATTTAGTATTAAGGTTTGAACTAAGAGGCAATATACAAGAAGTATATTGTTGTATATTCTTCTTCCACATACTGTTACTTCTGCTTGCTGACTTGGAATCCTAAGGATTATACT
This sequence comes from Stegonotus admiraltiensis, assembly GCA_032468215.1. Lineage (NCBI taxonomy): Eukaryota > Metazoa > Chordata > Lepidosauria > Squamata > Colubridae > Stegonotus > Stegonotus admiraltiensis. The sequence continues at coordinate 19,981 of JANHZT010004064.1, forward strand.
TTAATCATAACTGAGGGACCTCATATCGGGAAAATCCTCCTAGGTATTTATTTCTAAATTTGTTGAAATTCTTATGTAAAATGTGTGGTCTAAGGCTGCTAGAGAAGCTGATGGCATGAATAGAAGGGGGGATGCACTTCCTGGTTTGTGACATGATTGGGACTCTTTAATCCAGAGCTGAGCCAGTGAATTGGGGGGGGGAGGGATCTGGAGTGTGTGTGTTAAGGGTAGGCTAGAAGATGTCTATGGTAATGGATGAGGAAGGCATAGTGGGAGGGGGCTTACTTGGGACACGTCCTGATGCTTCTCACAGGTGTTACATTATCACACACTGTTTGACCCCATTTTCTGATCAACAGGCCTTCAGGGGTCGTGACTTGGTTGCTGCTTCTGAATCAGACTTCAGTCTGCAGTAAGGCCTCCTTCACCAGTGATCTGTCACAAATAAGAGGGATGACGTGCTGTTTAATATTAGAACCTGGATGGGATCTGAGGGAGGTGTTCCTTTCTTGAAGATGTACCCACACAGATTTTACTTTGTGCCACCAGTCAAGAACCAAGGACAGAAGGTGGAGGAGGGGCTATGGTTATCCAAGATTGGTGACATTCATAGATTATTGAATGCAAGGCCCTGCTTATTGGGTTCTAGGGATCATTAGGGATTGTTAATATTATACCAGTCTCCCTGCTATGGACCAATCTTCCTATCTTACCTGCTTGATTTAAATAAAAAAAAAAACTGGGGATGGAGAATGAGGTAGCATGGTAGGTCATGTTCACAATGATAGCAGTAGGGATGATACAAGTCATCAAGGACCCAATTCATGGCAGTGGTCACACATCTGTGATTTTCTTGCTGAAGCAGTAGCAACATGAACTGGAGTTGGGGGAGACTTCTATTGCTCTTCTGTCATGGTCAGATTGCTCCTTTAAACATCTACGTGAAACTACTAGTTAAGGTCATCTGATGGTATGGGGTGAGGATATCATCAGTTATACAGTATATGTATCATATCATTTATCTCTACCCATGGCTGACCCAACAGTACCCTGGAGATTCTGTCTCCATGTTTGGAAACCATGAGGAAGGACAAGCTTCAACTCAACCCAGCACACTGAGCGGCTCTGGTTTTAAAACCTCCAAGATATAAGGTTTTTCCATCTTTAGTTCTGGAGGGTTCTGCAGTACCCCCCAAACAGATGCAATGCAATTTGGATGTCTTTCTGGTCAGTGTTTCCTGTTTGAGGAATAGGTGGCAACTGCGGACAGGAGAGCTTTTGCCCAGCTTTGTGTTATGCACAACCTGTAACCATTATTGGACTGAGATGTTTTGCTCACAGTCATGCATACCATAGTTGTCTCCCAAATAGACTATTGCAAGGCGCTTTACATTGAGCTGCTCTTGAAGAGCACCTGGAAACTGTTGGTTCATAATGCAGTGTGGACAATTATGTGTCGGATCTAATCTGGACGACTCACCATGGACTCCAGCAAGAGTCCAAAAGCTCGGAAGACAAAACCTCTGGTCCCATTGACTGATCCAGATTGAATCCTGCCACATTATCCTGGGACACATATATTCATCTTCATTTATGTGTGCTCCTTGACTGGTACATTTCTGTTCTATGAGTTGCGTTGGTTGCCATTGTGCTTCTGGGTTCAGATAAGGGTGGTGGTACTTAGATCATAACACGGGATGGGTTATTTGGGGGACCACCTCTCACCAATTGTGTTTACCTTTCCTATCAAATCTGGTGGAAGAGGCATGCTGTGACTCCATTTTAAAGTGTTACATCTGGTGGGACCCAGAGAGAGACCCTTTTCTGTGGTGGCTCACACACTTTGGCATATCATCCCCCAGATTTGTATAGATTAGCTCTAAGCCTCTACTTTTTATAAGTCTTGAAGAATTGGCTACGTCATTGGGAATGGGGGTCAGAATGTGGTACAGCCTGTGGGATGGTTTTTACCATGGATTATGTGCTTTTTATGTTGCAACACTGTTTTTAATTATTGCTAAAAGTCATCATGATGAGATGGACTGCCATATAGAAAGAAAAAGGAAGGAAGGAAAGGAAGGAAGGAAGGAAGGAAGGAAGGAAGGAAGGACGGAAGGAAGGAAGGCAGGCAGGGTTTTTTTAAAAAAAAATGAACTTTTCTTTGAAAATTTATAAATATAAAGCTCACTGAATTTTCAGGTAATCCTAATTCTGGTATGAGATAGTATTCAGCAAATACCTTTTTTTTAAAAAAATGAAACAGATACCAGTTCTATGAGTCAATTCATGGGAAGTGGATATTTGTACCATTATCACTAGCTAATGCTTGAATGTGTATCTGATTATATTGTGAAATAATTTAATCATTCTGTTTCTTTTAAAGGTTTTTTGATCTTTTTGAAAAATGCAATGGGTATAAGTCTGGGAAGTTAAAGCTGAAGAAGCCTAGGCAGCTACAGGTAAGGTTTCTTTTCTTTTCTTTTCTTTTCTTTTCTTTTTTAAAAAATATTTTCTAGACACTTGTATAATTATCCATTTTCATGAACTGCTTGTATTACCACTGTTTTTTAGGAAGTACTTGATATTGCAAGACAGCTCTTAATAGAGCTAGGACAGAATAATGACTCTGAAATCGAAGAAAACAAATCTAAACTTGAACAGTTAAAGACTGTATTGGAGATGTAAGTATTTTATTTCAAGTTTTTTGATGTAATAAAAACACATTTAAGACGACTATGTAAAGATCACCTTCATAGGTACATCCGTAATTTTGGAACTTCCGTATTTTTTGGAGTATAAGACACACTCCCCCCACCCCAAAGAGGGTAGAAATGTTGGTGCGTCTTATACACTGAATACAGCTATTTTTGGCCTACCGAAGCTCCACCCCTCTCGTCCCATTTTTGCAAAAAAACAGGGCGTGCAGAGGGTTTGGGAGGCCTAGAGAGTGCTCCTGTGGGCTGGGGAGGGCAAAAAACTTTTTTTTTCTTACTTATCTCTTCAAAATCTTGGTGTGTCTTATACACTGGTGCGTCTTATAGTCCGAAAAATACAGTAGTTCAATTTACCTTGTTAGATCAGTTGCTAATTTAAACCTAATTCTGACTGTTGCTTTATTTTTCTGAAAGGAAGTTGGTTGTATTAGATTCACTGAGATGATGATAAAGAAAGCAGATTTTTTTTTTCATTCTAGTGTTCCTTTAAAGCAGGCTCCCCACCTCCAGGCCGTGGCCTATTCAGAACTGGGCCACGTGAGAGGCGGGCCAGCATGCTTGTGTGCATGCAGCTCCACTCACACAAGTGGCAGGCTGGTGCATGTGCGCAGCTTAGCTCCACTTGCGCAAGCCCAGCTGTGTGAGCACATGTGTGTGTGGTGGCCCTCCACTTGTGCAGCGCTGTTCCCCTTTCCTTTGCTCATCCGGGCCGCCAGGCTGCAAAGGTTGGGGGGCACTGCTTTAAAGGATCAGGGTCAACCTGTTAATTTCATTTCATGGTAGCCTTCGTTTTGGAGTAATCCTGATATTTTCAGTGTCAGGTTCCAAGTAATGCATCCTTCATAAATTGAACTCCAAGGCATTCCTGTTTCTCAAAGTACAAATTTATTTAGATACATCATATTGGCACTCTGGTGAAAAGCCAGTACTAACATTCCCGGGCTTTTCATTTCAATATACGTTTTCAGTTTCTCAAGTTTCCAAAACATTGGTCACATTGTCAAAGCAAGATGGGAGTTGGTTGCTCAGTAACATCTCTCCTCCTTCTCCTCGGGCCAGCCAGACGGTGGAATGTGGATGACTCATTAGTTAGGAATGATATTTTGACTGAATGTTCCACCCCCCTCCAGTTCCAAGCTGTGTCAAGCTGAATTCACACTAGGATGTCCAAGGATACAAACAATCCCACACCCCAATCAATTTGGGTTTGACATTCAAAAACTGGGGCTCTCATTTCTGTTTTGAGAAAAATATAAAAGCAAAGTTAAAAACTTGTTTGGATTTTTTTTTCCAGAGTGGGATATATTTAACAAGAAAGTGAGATAGGTGATGGAATATGTGTTTCAGAATGTGCAAGAGGTCAGGACCTCTTTAGAACAATCACGCCTTTTTTGCAGACAATCATGCCTTTTCTGTGAGCAGAAAAACAGCTGGTTGTTTATTAAAGTAGCCATCTTTAGTATGATTCTTTAAAGCAATTGCATCTGTTTCAAGCTTGTCTGGAAGCCTGCAGAAATATGTGGTTACTTTAAAGAAGTCCTGCACTCTTCCTTCCCCATTTTAATTTGAGATTTCTGCTGAATCAGACAACAGCAATACTTTCTAAGCCATATTATACAGGTACTCCTCGACTTACAGCCATCTGTTTAGTGACTGTACAGCGGCACTGAAAAAAAATGACTTAGGCTGTTTTTCACATTACAACATCCCCATTGCAACATCCCCATGGTCATGTGATCAACATTCAGCTGCGTGGTAACTTGTTCATATGGTTGCAGTGTCCAGGGTCATGTGTTCCCCTTTTGCGACCTTCTGATAAGCAAAGTCAATGGGGAAGACAGATTCACTTAACAACCGTGTTACTAATTTAACAACTGCAGTGATTCACTTAACAGTTGTGGAAAGAAAAGTTGTAAAATGGGGCAAAATTTGCTTAATAACTGTCTCACGTAGCAACAGAAATTTTGGGCTCAATTATGGTCATAACTCGAGGACTACCTGTACACATTTTACACTCATTAATTAAACGTTTTCTGCATGCATGAAATCTTTTTCTATGAGGCCAGTTTATTTCAATTATGTTAATTATTATTACATTATTAAAGGATGGACAGAAAACTAGAAAGATAATATATTTTATTGCTCTTCTTGATCTCTGCTAATTATATAAGACAATTAGCCCACAGATAAGTAAGAATTTTAGTTGCCAAAATACATTAAAAAAAATCAGGTTTAGTTTATCACAGCTAGATTTTTCCATGAGTATGATAAAGTACAGACGAAATAAAACATGGTAAAAAATACAGTTGTCTTATCTGTGGGTGGCACATTTTTGTTGGTGTTTTGGTTAAAAATTTGAACAGTAAACATGGTTGCTTTCTCTCGATACAGCAAAATATACAGTAGTTAAAATCCACCAGTTCTTTGTTTTAGCTGTATTGCAATATCCTAAATTATCAGTTCATCTGATCAGTTGTATTTCCTTTACCAGTATTGTGTGTTTTATAATACTTTCACTGCTGTTTTTAGGTATGGACATTTTTCTGGCATAAATCGCAAAGTACAGCTGACATATCTTCCTCATGGTTGTCCTAAAACATCTAGTGAAGAAGAAGGTATTTTGGTTATTTTTAGGAACTAATTTGCATTAATTAGTTTATTTATTTAATCCTAGGAACGCAGTTATGCCTTTAGAGCCTTGTGAAAGGCCAACAGGGTTAGGGCCGATCTGATTATTCTTGAATTGATCAATAGGTGTATTGAATTGATTAATATCAACACATTAATTCAGTTTATAATATTTTCTTCATCTTGGTTAGAAGCCAAAAGGCAACTTTATAGTCAAAATCTAATATAATCAAACTGCAATTCTAAATAAATATATAGGAAATGAGATCATTGAAGATCTATGAACATATTTCTGAGTAGCTCTGTATAGGATTTTCACTATTGCTTTTTACTTATTTCTGCATGCATCAGATAACATCCCTTCATTCCTTTAATTCAGAATAATTTGCCATATAGCATAAAGTACTGTGTCAAAATCAAATTCAGTTCATTACAGCATACAGAATTAATATCAATATTCTTTGGATTGTCCCTGTAGAAAAGTAACATTGGTTTCACCTTACCTTTTGAACATAAGTAAAAAAAAAATCTTTTACTTGCCTTGTATGTATTTAGATAACCGCAAACAAGAGCCATCTCTACTCTTAGTTCTCAAATGGGGAGGAGAATTGACACCTGCAGGTAGAGTTCAGGCAGAGGAACTAGGAAGAGCTTTCCGATGTATGTATCCAGGTGGACAAGGTATCTTATTATTATTATTATTTTTTGTAATGGCTGGAAGCCATATCTATGAAAAGAGAAGATCTAAGGAAGCAAATGAGAAACTTCACTCTTTTGCTTTGGTAGGTGACTATGCAGGATTTCCAGGATGTGGTCTACTTAGATTGCATAGTACCTATCGGCACGATCTCAAAATCTATGCATCTGATGAAGGAAGAGTTCAAATGACAGCAGCAGCTTTTGCAAAGGTAGTATAACATCAGCAGAAAATATGAAATGTGTATAGGTTACTTGCAGGAAGAGTTCAGCTCCTTTGCATTTTTATATTTATACATAGAAAAGATAACTTCTTCCATTCTTTCAATGCAAAATGGACTACTTCATCAGTACTTAATCAGCATCAACATTTTTCAGCCAATTTGCATGAAATGTATAAATTGCTACTTTATTGATTAGAAAAATATCTTAGTATGCATAAGGAATTGCATGCAATATGATACAAAAATATATCTGAAAAATAAAAATTGCATGCATGTATTTCTCTGAGCCTAGTTAACCTGAGTCTAATTAGATGGCAATTCTATCAAAAAATTTTAATTTGATTTATAGAACGTCTTTATTAGAAATATATTTTGAATTGAAATTAGATGATGAGTTGTAGATATTCTCAACCAGCCTTTTCAAACCTTGGAACCCACCAGATTGAAATTTTAATTCACACAAAATCCTTTGCACAAACTTCACAATGAATCACTAACATGGCATATCCATTTCTAGTTAATGTGTGTGTGTGTGTGTGATTTTCCTTCTCCTACTTTGTCCACAAGAACTACCTTGTAAGGTAGATTGAGCTGAGAGTGTAATTGACTCAGTCACCCAGCCAATTTCCATGCCTAAGGGAGTACTAAAAGTCATTCTGTCCCAATTTCTATTCTAGCATCTTAGCCACTAACTAAACTGGCTCTCCTAAACTAATCCATTTTAAAAATTTTCAATCTGTTTTGTCCTATTCATATATGCAAATTAATATTTGAACATCCAATCACCAAATTCGGAAAATGCCAAACTTGACAATCTTAACTGTTTAGCACAACATGTATACAATGAGTGTGGCAGATTGTTGAACAGAATTGCGATTGATTGTTTTTGTTTTTGTTTTGCTTAATGCTGCTTTTATTGTGTAACAGTTTGTAAGTTTGATTACTCTTCAGCAGTTTGAAATGTTTCGAGTAGTGCCCCTCATTTTGGTAATCAGATCCCAAACCCAAATTAAACAGTTGAAAATGGTGCCCAGAAACAAAATTGATACGGAGCGCTCTCTCTCTCTCTCTCTCTCGCGCTCTCTCGCGCTCTCTCGCGCTCTCTCTCTCTCTCGCGCGCTCTCTCTCTCTCTCTCTCTCTCTCTCTCTCTCTCTATCTCTCTATCTCT
>JANHZT010004064.1:27567-39022 GCA_032468215.1 Stegonotus admiraltiensis
CGCTCTCTCTCTCTCTCTCTCTCTCTCTCTCTCTCTCTCTCTCTCTCTCTCTCTCAGAATCATCACATAAAAAGAAGAGATGATAAATCCATAATGGATTAAAACAGTATTTCTTCAATGCAAATATAAATATGATATTTGGTATCATATGTTGTGATGGGCTTGAATATTGGAAGTTTTAGAATTATTTATTTTATCTGTGTGTAAGTTGTAATGCAGTTCTTCTGTCAAATTCATAGTGGGTAAGACTTATTTATAGAATTTATATATTCTGTTTAGTTTGAGACTTCTATTCAGTAACTATATTTTCCCCAGGGTCTATTGGCATTGGAAGGGGAACTCACACCTATACTTGTGCAGATGGTCAAAAGTGCTAATATGAATGGTCTCTTGGACAGTGACAGTGACTCTCTTAGCAGCTGCCAACATCGTGTGAAGGCACGCCTTAATGAAATTCTCCAAAGAGATAGAGACTTTACTTCTGAGGACTATGAAAAGGTTAGAAAATACTCTACAGATAAATTGAAATTGTGAAAGACTACAGGAAAGGTTGTACAAGGCTATTTAGAGGAATATGTCAGGCATCTGTTGAACAAAGTTACTTGAATCCACTCCCAATTGGACACCAGCCTTTATACGGGCCGTGTGGAGTGTCTAGGTGCAGACTTGCTGTGTTATTTGATGGGAGTGTGAACTTGTTGGGCCTTATGAAATGGACAGATTTCTCAGTGTGAGTATTGCTGCCTGTCTATTAGATTCATGTCCCCAGGTTGCCTGCATCCTAAGAGGTGACATTTAGCCAAGTTTTGGCCAAGTCTTGGCTGTGGTGAATTCGTCTTAAAGAAATGCTGGTTCACCCATCCAACAAGCCATCCATTAGACCCAATCATACTAGACAATTTTTGTTCAATTTTTGTTAGAGAAGTTCATTTTACAACAGCTTCAGAGAACCTTGGAAGAAGAGTATTACCCAGATCTGTTCCAGTTCGGTTTCAGACCTGGGTATGGGATTAAAACAGCACTGTTGTCCTGTTTGGATGACTTCTGCATTCATTCTTGGACCTCTTGGTAGCCTTTGATACCATCAACTATGGTATCCTTCTGAATCCGTATTTCTGAAATCTGATTGCTGATTAGGTTTAATATTTTGTTTACATGGATGCTTTATATAGTTTCATGTCTTTTTTATATTGCATTTTGTTTATGTATGTGGCTGTTCGTAAGTTGTAAGACATCCAGAGTCATGTACTTGAGATGTGTGGCTGTGTAAATGGAAGAAGGGATGGAGGGAAAAAAGAAATACAAACTGCCCTCAGGAAGGAGACACCCCCACCCCAATCCCCTGGAGACAGTCCAGAAGGGTACTATGGTTGATCATATGGAAAGCTGTTGAGGCATCAGGAAACTAAAAAGGTTGTACTCCCTGATCTTGGTCTGTCCAAAGATCATTCACTAACATGAAGAATACAAATTCCATGATGTGCTTTAGTCTAAAGCCTAGTTGTCTGGTCAAAATGGCCTTATGGAGCTCTTAAATAATATATTTTAATATGTGGCTGTAGTTACATGATTTGAAATATTAAAGTAGGAGCATTAATGGATAATAAGGCAAAGATGGACATCAGTTAAATCAGATATTGTCAACTAGAACTATCCTATTTCCCCCAAAATAAGACATCCCCTGATAATAAGCCCAACTGGCCTTTTGAGCACATGGCAATAAGGCAAGCACTTATTTCAGGGTTCAAAAAAATACAAGACAGGGTCTTATATTCGGGGAAACACAGTAATAAACATAATTGTTGGATATAGTAATTATTTCAAATTAGTATTTCTTTTAGCCAAGATTTTTTAGAGTAATATACAGATAGTCCTTGACTTACGACCATAGTTGAGTCCAAAATTTATGTTGCTAAGTGAGACATTTGTTAAGTGAGTGTTACTCCAGTTTACGTCTTTTCATGCTACGGTTGTTAAGTGAATCACTGAAGCTGTTAAGTTACCATCATGGTTGTGAAGTGAATCTAGCTTCCACATTGCCTTTGCTTATCAGAAGGTTGCAAAAGGGGAGTACATCACCACAGAACACCTCAACCGTCCTAAATATGAGGCAGTTGCCAAGGGTTTGAATTTTGATCACATAACCATGGGGCCTGCTGCAAAGGTCATAAGTGTGAAAAATGGTCATAAGTCACTTTTTCAGTGCCATTTTAACTTTGAATGGTCACTATATGAGCTGTTGTAAGTCAAGGACTACCTGTGTTTAAAAGATAATAAGAAAAAAATTATAAGTTTTTCTCATTTAGGATAGCAGACGTTAAAAATACATATTTTTCAGGGATTAGGATATCAGATGCTATACACATAGACTATAAGTGTTATAGCTTACATATTTCTTTTTGGTCTGGTATTACAGTTGACACCATCTGGCAGCATTTCTCTGATAAAATCAATGCAAGTGATAAAAAATCCTATTAAGACATGTGACAAGGTTTATTCCTTAATCCAGAGTTTGACATCTCAAATCAAACAACGAATGGAAGATCCCAAGTTTGCAGGTAAATAGTTTGCTTGATCAGGCTGGATTGATAATATTAAATTGCGCATATTTATTTTATAATTAACTGTTAGGACAATCTTTTTAATTAAGGAACAACTTTCAGAATAAAAAATTGTAATAGTTTGCCCAATGACTGTTAGCTACTCTAATATATTAATAGCAAATTAACTTCACTGATGTAGACTGCTATGTAAGTAAAATAGCAGTCACCTTGCGCAAGAAAGAAGATAGCAATAGGCTTAGTTAAGTACCAGAATTGGAGAAGTACAAACTATTTCAGTGTGTGTGTGTAAAAGAAAACAAAAATAAAACAAAACCAAGCTGTAAGCAAAGCTGGCTGCTCTGAAGCTTAAGGAATGGGTGCATATATTTCTTTAATGACTATGGTAACGTTCCTTCATTTTACTTTAATCAATTCTCATTATTACTTTTTAATAATTGTCCAACTAGATATTCAACTTTATCACAGTGAAACATTGGAACTAATGCTGCGTAGGTGGGCCAAGCTTGAAAAAGACTTTAAAACAAAGAATGGAAAATATGATATAAGTAAAATCCCAGATATCTATGACTGCATAAAATACGATGTTCAGCATAATGTCTCTTTAAAGCTAGAAAATACAATGGAATTGTACAGACTGTCAAAGGCGTTGGCTGATATTGTGATCCCTCAGGTATGTACCTTGCCGCGTACATAGTACTCTCATTATAATAAAATGGCTATGTTATCCAATCATTAGAAATGACTAAATTTACTGTCTCAGATCTGCATTTGTAGTTCATAAAGCAGTTTTCACAAACTGAAGAGCAGTACCTCTTTACCTTATTCAATTGAGGAGTCTGATATTTATATACATGACACATGTCAAAAATAAGGTGAAGATCTTGTGGGACTTTCGAATACAGATGGATCATCATTTGGAATACAACATGTCAGATAACACAGTTGTTGACAACCAAAATGTACAATCTATTGATATCGCTGTACCAGGAGACTCCAGAGTCGAAGAAAAAGAACTGGAAAAAAAAATCACAAAATATTACGACCTGGTGATCGAAACGACGTGATTATGGATGAAACATGTAACAGTGATACCCATTGTCATCGGGGGACCTGGTACCATGGCCAAGAATTTTGCAAAATACATCAAGAAGTTGCAGCTTCCTGCTGTAGCACCAGCAGAACTGCAAAAGACTGCACTACTCGGAACAGCATACATTTTAAGAAGATACTTGGTTGATATCTAGGATGCTGGCAGCAACCCGTATCAACCATCAGAGCCAGTCAGCAATATTTGTGATACATTTTTAAATGTTCAGTTGACTGAGTTTCATGTTTAATGAATAAAAGTTTATAATAGTAATAAGAAGAGGAAGAGGAAGAGGAATATAAATTTGTTATTATAAACAAAATAACAATACAAAATAAAATAGTGTTTATGGAACAATATAACTGCAATATATTTGGACCTTAGCAGATAGGCAATATTATAACCCTCCCCCACCATGGTGTTTGCATCAGGAAGCCAATGTGACCAAAATTGAGACTCATATCGGGACAGGTATCCTCTCATTTTGTCTAAAGCTCTTCCCCACCTCCCATGGGTTTGCCCCTCCTTGTTTTAATCAATTATTTTGTTTTAATTGTTTAAGAATTGAAGTGAAACACTTTTATCACCTCATGATACTGGTATTATGATGATGGGACATAAACGATTCCCTGTAATATTCTAAGCAAAAAATGGCATGTTTTTAGCCATAATGTCAGCAAAAAATGAGCTTGTCTCCACAACGTCTTTATTACAGAGAAGTTCCATTTTAAATATCTCAGCTGCATCCAATGGTGATTTAAAGCCTTATTGTAGTCTAGAAGTAAAGAGGAAATAACTGATTCTCCCTCCAGTGAATATTTAATCCTTTACCTTTTGTCCCTGCAATAAAATAAGGCTTTAAAAATATATCTAGTGAATCCAGTGGATGAATTTTCTGGAGGAATCTGTATCTAAAAAAGTGCTTGGGGCTGCTTGTTCATATCAAGCGGCATCACCTGTTTTGATATATGGTCCTACTAACTAGCATACGGCCCTGCTCAAAGCTATGTGAACTCAGGTTGAAACAAGTTCTCTATTGCTGCTGTCATTGCTTAGGCCCCATTCTGTGGGTAGGTTAATCCTAAGGGTTCGTATCTATATCATTGCTCTCTGAGTTGACATGCCTTCCTGTCTTCAGGAAAAATAGCACTTTACAACTTAGCAAAGAATTGCAGTATTTTTGTTTTGTTTTTTTGAGTCCAGAGGCAGATCCAGCAGCAGGACAAGGATCAGAGGCTCATACCTATGTCCATTACTACTGTGACATTATCTGAAAGTTAAATTACCTCATTAAGAGCTTAGGTAGAAATAGGTGCTTATCTAACAAATTGAGTTACAGATTGAGAGGGAATTTTCCAGAGTATCCAAGTTTATTTTCACATTTTTTTTCACTTAAGGAATATGGTATTACTGAGGCTGAAAAATTAGAGATTGCTAAAGGTTACTGTAATCCACTACTGAGGAAAATCCGGTCTGATCTTCAGAGGACTCAGGATGATGATACTGTTAACAAACTCCATCCTTTGTAAGCTTTTTAAACCATTTTTTCCAACATTATTAAAGCCCTTATATAACAATAAATTTAGCTAAATGTTTAGTTAAAATGATAGCCTCCAGTCTTCTATGAAGTCTATATAATTTTAGCATTAAAAAACCTATGGTCTTCATCTACAGTATATACATGGTAAATTGAGGCACTTGAACTTAATTTCTGTTATTTTCAAAGGTAATTATATTTTAGTATCTCGCATGTCACACTCACAGTTTAGCTTCTAGGCAAAGGTTCTGGTAAGATTCTGATTTTATTTTTGATCAAGGATGCGCATATTATCAAATACAGACAACATATTCTGCAGTTTAAAACAAGGGTTCAACTTCAGGCAATTCAGAGCATGAAATGTATTTTTTATTAAACATAAATGTAGCACTGATTAAGATTTCAGACTTCCTCCAATTTGAGATTTAGGTCCAAAATAAGTATGGATTCATAAAGGCTGTATAAAATTTAAACACAAAAACAAAAATATATTGTTTTATTCCTAGGTTAATTAATCATGAACAGGAGAAAATTAATACAGAAACTTAAACGGTGTGCCTAATTCATTATTATTAGTAGAAGATTCTGGAAATGTTTGTTAGTTAATGTTTAGATTTTAGATCTAGAAATTTTAGATTTTTAGATTTGTTGAATAGTATATGCAATGTATAATTCCCTTTACTCACTTATGCAATTTTATTTTCAGGTATTCTAGTGGGGTTATGTCTCCTGAACGTCACGTGCGAACTAGGCTGTACTTTACCAGTGAGAGTCATGTCCATTCGTTGCTTTCCACTCTTCGCTATGGTTCTTTATGCAATGTAAGGGTTTCAGTGGCATTCCTTTTCAGAATCACCAAAGATAAGAAGATACATTTAATAACCAACCCAATACACTATTTATTCAGTAATAATTTTTCTTTCACAAATAACCGGAAAGATTATCTAAAGAGTCATCATAGTTGACTTCTAATCGTTTCAGTAATGGAAACATTGACTGATTACTTTGCAAAAATCATGTTACCTTTTTCTGATTTCATTGTGCTCTAAAACATATGAAAATACTAGTTAATATATAAAACTAAACTAAGGCTTAAAGCCATGTTTTGTTGAACAAGTTTAATAGTCTTGGATGTTAATGGATTTGCTAATAAGTTAAAAATTATATGCAAAAAATAAATGCTTTAGGATTAATTTCTGGCTGGTAATGTGTCTTTATTTTTCTGATGTTTTACTTGTCATCACTTGGTAAGTTAATGAATAACACTGAATTAAAAAATATATCAATTGAAGATACATTCAGAACGCCTATATTGTAAATACATTTAAGATTGCAACTTACAATTAGTTTAAGTATTAGGGTATAAAAGGGGTTCAGCACACAGACAATACTAAACAAGTGGTATTTACATTTTTCATCTAAGGCATCAAAAGATGAACAGTGGAAGAGAGCTATGGATTACCTTAATGTTGTCAGTGAACTCAATTACATGACCCAAATAGTTATCATGCTGTATGAAGATCCAAATAAGGTAAGGAAACAATAAACAATAATTTAAGAGAAAATCCAATTACATATAGTCAAAATATGACCTGACTTATCCATTTATTTAGGAGGTCTCATCAGAAGAACGCTTCCATGTAGAGTTACATTTTAGTCCAGGAGCTAAAGGCTGTGAAGAAGATAAAAACTTACCATCAGGTTTTGGATACAGACCTGCTTCACGGGAGGTAAATGCTTCTAGAAATGTTTTGCATATGAAACTTAAACAGCACTTTTCATGTTACTTCACAGCATTTGGTTGTTTAAATAAAAATCTCCAGTTTTTGGTTTATATTTAGAAACTTCCCAAATACATTTGGAGATGTATTTAACTACTTTAAGTCAGACAGTATTACACTCTTTCCATGTAATTATGTAAAATAGAAGCCAGTCTATTAAGTGATAATTAGCAAGGACTTGCATTACAAATTGAATTAGAGTGCTGCTATAACAGAATTGATACCTTTGTTATTAGGTATGTTTGATTTAGTGTACTTTTCAATATGGAGAAGGCATAATAGAACTTGCTTAACAACTGTTACAGTTACTGAGCATTAGAAGTTGTAATGGCACTGAAAAAGTAATTTCCTGACTGTTTTCGCATTTATGAAGTCCCCACGGTAAAGTGATTGAGATTTGGGCACTTTGCAACTGGCGGGCATTTACTGTCACAGTATCCTGCGGTCATGTGATTTCCATTTGTGTGTTTTGCAACTGGCTTCCAACAAGGAGAGTCAATGGAGAAGCTAGCAATAAAATCAAAAGTGGTAGTCATGTAATGTCTCTTAACATCACTTGATTGATAACTGAATAGGAATGACATTGTAAGTGTATCATAGTCGCAACACTGAACATTTCTAGCTAAGGCCATGATATAATATTCAAGGGAATGATGCTTTTAGTTTGCTTGACGAAATGTTATATCACATGAAATATCTGTTTTCTTGTAGAATGATGATTCAAAGCAAACATCCCATAGAAATGAGAATGATGATGACCCCCATGCTTATAAAAGAGATGAGACAGATCGTTCAATAATGATGTTCAAGCCAATGGTGTCAGATCCAATTCATATACACAGAAAGTCACCCCTTTCAAGACCCAGGAAAATGGGATCAGCAGAAGTAAGTTTAGATATTCCAGTAATTTTTTTAAAATTAGAGTTCTTCCCCAACTAATCAATATAAATGATTTTGGTGGTACTGAAAAAATTAGAAAACATACTAGTATTATATAATACTAGTACTACATACTAGTATTATATACTAGTATTATCCATACTAGTATTATATAATACTAGTATAGTGATTAGTTGATTGATCATCTGCCATCAAATCGCTGTCAACTCCTAGCAACCATAAAGATAGATTTACTACATGAGTGTATCTGTAACCTGGCCTTTGAGGTGTTCCAATGGTGCACACATTCCCACATTAATCTTGTATACAGCTTACTTAATTATAATATACTTAATCAGGAGACAGTCAAGGAACAAAGGGAAAATCAAGTATATGTAGAGAAAGTCTACATATCTCTGAACAATAGTTATAAAACAGAATTAGTGAACCTTTTGTAGATTTCTGGAAACTAATCGGCCATGAGCCCTATTAGCACAATTAGATAAAGTGGGAATTTTAAATCAATGTTTCTGGCTGTATAAAATGGGCAACACTGCAATACATGCATAACTTGTTCAATTTCCTTCACCAGATATCGCATGAGTACTCTTGGACCGGAAGGTTATACTGCCTTCCATTCTTTGTCCCTAATTAGGTTTTTAGAAATAAATTCAGAAGTCTTTTTTATGTCGAGATGATTTCTTGATTGCTTGGGTGATTATTTCTACTATTTTTATTTTTTTGGTTTACACTTTTTAAGATTATTTACAATTGCTTATTTAATTTATTTTTGTAGCATGGATGTTTTAATGACATGATTATAACCTGCTGAGAATCTTTGAACTACAATGTGTAAAATATCAAATAGGGTTGGCACAGCATCTTATCCGGCCAAATTAAGCACTCTCTAGTGAGGCAGAAATGTAGTATTAATAGACTGAAAGTTCTTCTCAACAGACTACTGTCATCATTTTTGGATGATGTTCTAATTTTTTTCTGATAATCATTGCCAAATATATACTTATCTCAGTACCATTTTAACTCAAAACTAAGGAAAGCCAAGTATTGGGTTGAGAGTTCAAAATATTTTAAGTTCAGAATGATAAAGTTTCTTCAAGATGACAGAAATGTATCCAGAAAAATCGGTGAGACAAGCAATACATAAATGAAAATAAATTTCAGCAATAATTTTAAATTATAGAACTGCAATGTGAACCTATAGCGAACCTAATCCTGATTCTATATGCAATAAAAAAATAGATTCTCCTAGACATTTGGAATGTGGATTAGCAAAAATCGTAACATGAGGTGGTCTGACTCAGGAAGTAAGATTTGCTATCATTAATATTTCAGTGGCGGAAGAAAAAGACCTAAAAAACAACATATCCTGTATGCTAATATTTTACATTTTATTCTGAGGAAGGAGTAATACTAATATAACAATAATTCCAAAACATTTGGCAACTTTATATGACTGAATTTTAGTATTTTTAACTGGTTTAAGTAGGAATGCTGCAACCAGTTTGGTGCAATGGTTAAGGCATCAGGCTAGAAAGCCAGAATTTATGAGTTCTAGTCCCACTTTAGGCCCAAAGCCAGCGGGCTGACCTAAGCCAGTCCTCTCTCAGCCCATGGAAACAGGCAGTAACAAACCACTTCTGAAAAATCTGCAGCCAAGAAAACTGCAGGGACTAGACCAGGCAGTTGCATGCTGTCTCCACCCAACGAGAAGGTCATCTCAGGTAGGACCAACCCCCCATTTCAAGAGGAAAAAAAACCCAAACAGCTAAGAGTAATTAGCATTGTTTATCTAGGAAAAAATAAGGCATTAGATAATCTGAAAGTAGTGGCTTGACAGCAAATCTCCTTTGCTTCTGCTTTGTACTCCACAGCATAAGTGTTTAGTATTCCAAATTATCTACGGATGTTTCTTCCAGCATGACTTGAATCCTTTATCTGCAATAGGTCTTAAGATTGCTCTCAGTCTTTTAAAAAAAATATTCTGCTTTGTGCAAGTTCTGTCTGCCTTTTAAGTCTATTGGTAACCATTAGAAGAGCAGTAGCTCAAGTTTGGCAGAGATAGAATTGCTTAAACGATGTTTAAATGTAGCAAAACTATGAAGAATTGATGTTCCTCTTTGCATTTGTTGTCATAACTATCCTGTCTTTGGTAATCAGGTAAGCTACCTTCAGTGGCATCCAGGGTGACAGTGACTGGCTTCAAAATGAAAGCCCTGCCTTCTTTTAATGTGCTTTACACACATTGCACACATCCATTTTAAAGCCGGTAACTGTTGTTGCAGATGTCTCCAAATCCTTACTGTAGGGGCTCTTCCTTCTGTCAATTGACAATTCAGTGTTAGCTCCAGGGAATCAGGATTCACAGGTCACTTACTGTGAAATCTTGTTACATAAACTTCTATTTTCCAACAATTGCTGTATATAATGTCTGTCTTGTTATTTTGAGCCCTCCCATCTTTCATCTAGCATTTGCACTGAATTCTTTTGACAAAAGAACACCTCTGAATTAGCTGGTCTGTTAAAAGCAAATTCTGTAATCTGTCTTTGCTTTACTATATTTCCGTAACATTTGTCACTTACAATAATGGAAAAATGTATTACTATAATAGCATAAATACTTTAATTAAATTTAAACTACTTATAATTTTTAATGACATATGAATATTTTTGAAACATGCTTTCTTTCAGGGTGCAAAATGATCTGCTATAACAGTATTATACCTATCCTCTCTAAGCTTTTGATTTATACATGTGAGTTCTATTAGTTCTATACCAATTAAAATCTTAATTTACTGAACATAGTTATTTGAAACTTAAATATGGGAAGCTTGAAAATATTGTTACACTATATTACATTTCTTTTGAAGGCATTATTTACATATATTTAAAGGAACATTGTCAAATTCTTTCAATCTAAAAGAGAAATATTGAAAACTGTCATTTAAAATAAAAGATTTTGGTTACGAAAAATAATTTGATAAAAAGACTTATTCTCTCTCTAAATGCTATTAAGTTACTGTCTGTGTTTCAACATAAATTATCTGTAACAAAAAATTGTTCATTTTTTAAAAAAAAAATATTCCTTGTGAACTTTATCTTGGTGTTAAGATGTTTAATATCTTTTAAATGGAATACTGTATTGAGATCTGTGTGTATTGAGCATTGTTGATGTGGAAGTTTTTTTACTGGTGGCTGGTTTGATTCACTTATCTACACTTAAAACAAAAGGAAGAACGAGGCTCGATGTGGCTAAATTTCACTGACATTAGAAAAAGTTACTGAAATATATCTTTAGCATTAAGAAATTACCTGCTACTGCTATCAAAGTTCAGCTATTTAATTTCCAAAGAGTTTTTAATTTTATTTCATAAGAATATTGCGTTAATGATATAGGATGCAGCAAAAGTGTATGTACGTATGTGTTTGTATGTATGTTTACAAGTACTACATTTGTGCCTGAAATACACACACGCACACACACAACTTTACTCATTTCCACGTAGAATTTGATGTTGCTGCGATGAAAGAACGACGCGTAGGCAGGATGATGGTTCATGGGAAGGCCCTTCGGTGGGAAGGCGCCCTG
>JANHZT010004064.1:45754-62413 GCA_032468215.1 Stegonotus admiraltiensis
GATGATCACGTGGCTCAGCTGGGATCATCAGAGGCTTTTAAAAGCATTTTTTTCTACAGCCTCTTCAGCCGAAGAGGTTATAGAAAAAATATTTTTAAAAGGAAAAAGAGCCTCTGCCAATCAGGCAAGTCAGCTGGGATCATCAGAGGCTTTAGAAGCATTTTTTTAACAACCTCTTCAGCCGAAGAGGTTGTAGAAAAAATGGGTTTTTAAAAAAAAAAAAAGTTGGCCACGCCCACTGAGTCATATTACCCCCCCCCCAGCCATGCCCACAGAACCGGTAGTAACAAATTTTACATTTCACCACTGACCTGAACTGTGATCATGTGACCATAGAGTGTTGCAGCAATAATAACTTGAAGACAGTTATAACTTTTTGAGTCCATCATAACTTCAAATGGTTGTTAAACAGCAGTCAGAAAGCAAGGACTACCTATAACAGATCTACTTTAGTTATGAAAAATATTTATAAAGACAGTTTCTATATATTATAAATACTGTATAAATTTGTAAATTTAAAAACATGTTTGAACTCTTAAAATTAAACTATCTAAAAAGAGAAAGAAGCTTAGTGCAGTCATGCAAAACAGCAGAGTTGGATTTTTAATGTTAACTATTACATACCGATATTTGCATAATTAAGAAAATTCTGTTTAATAGCTAAATGCATTTCACCTAAATTGTGTTCTTAGTATACTTTGTATATTATGCACAACTACATTACAGAGCTTTCTCTGATCTATTTAATATGTTTCTTAGTATCTGTAATAATTTATTGCATGTTTTAGGTATTTATTTGAACCTTAAAGATACTCTCCAATACATTGGTAGCGACTCTTAGGGACAGAGGTGTGATTTATTGTCTTTTCCTCACCTTTTCATTGGAGCCTTCCCCCCTCCCCCCTCGACTTTGGTAACCCTAACCTTTTTTCAGTCTTTCCCCTTTTCTCATCTTGAGTACAAGAAATATGGTGAAATCAGTACCTACTGACAGTGCTTTACCTTATTTTCTGGGCCTCTATGCAGAGCATCCAGACCTCTATAGGTGCTGGTCGGTTTCCTCTGAGGAATTTCTAGGCTCCAGTGGTATGTCTTTATAGCTTTCAAATGTAAGATGGCAGGGTGGCTTTTTGCTGCTGCGCTAACCCTTTCATTGTCTTCCATGTTGAGATGCAGATACGTATTGCAATAAAAATTACTCTAGAACTATTGTTTAATTAAAGCTGGGCTTGTTTTAAAGACATAAACTTAAGAAGGAAGTTTTCTTTTCTTTTCTTTTTCTTTTTCACAGAAACAGCCTCTTAGGAAATATCTAAAAAGCATTTGATAATTAGATAATAGAATTGCTAAAGGTTGAGTATATGTGTGACTACTTAGTTCCCACTGTATAACCACAGAGAGACACTAATTGTAATACATTTTTCCTATACATTTTTTCCAAGGTACTGATATCTTAAGCATTTGGATAGGCATGATCTCTTTTAAGACAAAAAAATAGTTTGTTATAAAATTCCTTCTTGTAATCCTGGAGTTACTTGTGCTTATAGATTTTTCTCTGGTAAAGAAAAGCTGCAGTTCTTGTGGAATTTACTGTAATGCAAAGAAAGGGTTTGCGCTTGCTGCATGTATACTGTTGTAGTTTATTTTACCAAGCATTGAATACAATTAATTTGAGTTATACGTAGAAACTTAATTGCTACGATTAAAACCAAATGCCCAAATATCTTTAATAAATATTACTTTACATATGAAATATTATAGGTTTTAAAAAATTAAGGAGGCAAAAGTGGTATTGAAATCATTGAGAGATTGTGAGTTAACATTAATATTACATTTTAAATGTGTCCTTGAACAACTACTTCAGTTATAATCCTGTTTTTGAAAAAAATGCCTTGAAAATAATTCGGCAATCTAAATTGAATGAAATTCAGTTTCATTCTTTAAACAATATAATATATGGACATCATTTTGTGGGGCACTGTCACAATCAGTTCATGAAACTCCTTCAAATCTCTCATATATGTCTGTATGTATACATACCCACACAATCAAATATTTGTTTAGTTAAGTTTTCTTACTCATTAAATACTAGAATACCTGTAGTTTTGTCTAAAATAATTTTTGTATAATTAATGAGGCAGGTAATATTTAATACATGTTAAATATTGCATGTTGATGTTTTATGAAAGGATCGTTCTTAAAATTTAACTCAGAATTGTATAATTTAAAATCTTCCAAATTATTTTCCTGTTTGGGTATGAAACACAGTTTCATTGGTTATAGAAATAGTCTTAGGATATATTGCATCATTAACTTAACTAATTCTTAAATAGAGCTTCTGCTAAAATGCATATATACTGTATATATATGTGACTGTAACTACAGTTGTGTTAGTGATGGTTAAATAGCTGCCTAATTTAAAAATGCATGTTTTATTAAGTTTATATAGAATTATGAGCGTCATGTGAAATAACCTCTGGTCTAAGTATTACTTTAGTTTGTGAAGTGGTCAGTGTATTTACTGGTATATTCAGTGTATTTATATGTATTTATATATTTGAGTGAGAGTCAAGTGATTTTTGGCCATTCTTTATTCTCATGTTTGACATGCAATGTCTCTGAAAATTTGCATTGTAGAATCAGGCAAAATTTTGGAACTACTTTTGATGAGAACAAAGATTTGTCAAAATCAGAAGTTTGCTGTGTTAAAGTATTTCATTACACATTTGTTGGTTTTTTCCTATTGTAGCTTTAAAGTTCTGTAGATAATTTTACTATCCAAAAAAGAATTCAATGCTTCTGGGCTTTTATGGTGAAAATCTGTGGTTTTTTTTTTCTTTTTTAGGCTTTGAATTATATTCCATGGTGCCTTCAATTTGTCCTCTAGAAACTCTCCATAACTCCTTGTCTTTAAAGCAAGTGGATGAATTTCTTGCCTCAATTACAGCCTCAACCTCGTGTGAAAATTTTCCACATACATCCACAGCTTCCTTTCGTAATTATTTACTATATGTTCTATTTTTCAAACTGCAAAACATTGCTAAGTGTAAACAGTTCATTAAAATATCAGAATTAGCACTTTGAGTTGCTTACATATCTCTTTATATACCTAAGGTTTAGAAGAACAGAATTTAAGACACAGATACAGTACAAAACAGTGTCTAAGGTCCTGAAATTCCAATTACAGAAGGGGCTAGCTTACAATTGTATTAATTTGCTTGTTTGTTTGTATAGATTTAAAAATACTTAATTCCAAACAATGTGAAGTACATATTCCATCCTAAGGCTTGTTGAAAAACTCAGGTTTTGATGGCCAGTCCTTTAGTGGATGACAGACAGTTTCCAAACAAATATGCATTTCTTATTTCTCCTTTGCTTTAGCATTTTGATAGATTAACTCAGCTGAATCTTGCTTAGCAACGATACTATGTGCGAGATTTATATGTTTAGAATATAATATATAAAACAACAAAGGTTATTTCCCCCTCTACAAATACTGAAGCTCCCCAAAGTTAAGTTGCTTTCATTATTCCACCTCTCAACATTCTCTTGTTCAAGACTATTTTTTAAATCAGCTTCACCTACCTCTGAAGACCCAGCAGAATTTACAAACTTTTCCATGTACTAACTTACGTGGTAGCTAACTTATACAGGTAGTCCTTGACTTATAACTGTAATGGAGCCTACCTATTATGGTTGCAAGTTGTGATGGTTGTCACGTGAGACACCTATGTGATCATCTTGCTTAATGGCTCCATTACTTGATTGTTCTCCCTGTTCCAGTTGCAGCATCTTCACAGCTCTTATGTGATCTGTCCTAAGCCTTCACCACTTCCTGCAGCACCCTATGCTCTGCTTCCCACCACACTTGAGTTCTTACAGACCTTGGACTTGCTTTCTCACCTGAGTCCCTGCAGGCCTTGGCTCTGCTTCTGACCTTCTGAGTCTCACACTTTCCTCCTCACCCATATGACAGATTAGTCATTTATCTTTTGATAGATCTTCAGTAAGCAGCTGTTCTGCCACACGGCCTCCTTACACAGTGGAGGCCATGCGGCATCAGCCTGGAAGTGGGTGCCGTTTTGGCAGTGGCTACAATGAATTGTAGCTGTTCCAAAATGGCACCCACTTTCAGGATGGTGTCACATGATCTCCACTCTATAGAAAGGTCCCATGGAAGAGTGGCTGCTTGCCAGAGATCTATTTTAAAAAAGCGAGTGACAAATCCATAATGGGAGATGAGGTGGAAAGTGTGGGACCTAGTGGGGTGGGAAGCAGGCCCAAGGCCTGCTGTTATCAGGTGGGACGGTGGAGGGGAGATGGGGGGGGGTGCTGCAAGCTTCCCTGTGGTCTATGGATTGCCAAGCACTTAAATTTTGTTCACAACTGTAGAGGCCCTGTAGCAGCCATAATTTCAGGCATGGGTTGTAAGTCCATTTGGCCGTAATTTTGAACAGTTACTGAATAGTGATAAGTCAAGGACTACCAATATACAGGGTGTAAGGTGTGGATTATGAGTGGAAGACCCAGATTTCATTCCATGGAAACTCACTAGAAGATAATATATATAATGTGTACTGAAAGAACAAGAGATAAATCTAATGAATTTTTTAAAAAGAGTAAACCTACACCTAAATATACAACAGTCAACAATATCCAGCTGCTCATACTGATGACTGAAAATTTCAGAAAGTGTACTTCCACTACCATTCCAAAGATGATCCATCCAACATTTCAGTGGTGTGGTTCATGATCTAAGGGACTGAAAGAGAAGAGGCATCTCAAAGTCAGGTTGAGTAATTTTATTTCCTAAAGATTTACATAGACATAGAATAACAGAGTTGGAAGGTACTTTGGAGGTCATCTAGTCCAGCCCCCTGCTCAAGCAGGAGAGTCTGTTTCAGACAAATGGCTGTCCAGTCTCTTCTTGAAAGCCTCTAGTGATGGGGCAGCCACAAGTTCTGAAGGCAAGCCATTCCCCTAGTTGATTGTTCTCACTGTTAGGAAATTTCTCCTTAGTAGCAATGCTCAAAAAAAACTGTGGTTTTGTTACAGAACTTCTTATCCTGCCCCCATTAATCTTTTAGGTTCTCCATCATTTATTGAATCCATGACAGAAAGAAAGTGTTCTTTAAATACATATACCCCTGCTAAAATCCAACCAACAACATTTGAAGACTCTGCAAGGCGGAGATCTGTTGAGAGAAGGCCCTCAGGTAAGTAATGCTTGAAAAAGTTTACATGTTCTCATATCAATAAGCTTCTTTTTTTAAAAAAATAAATTTTATTAAATATACAATTTAAAAACATTAGACATGGTGCGACTTGTCTATCAATAAGCTTCTAATTGGTCATACTTTTAACAATCAAATTTATATAATTTTAATCTAATTGAAATCTTTACAAACCTGGTTTTCTGTTTTATCTAATTAAACTTGTTGATTAATATTGAATTAAAAAGATGAGAAATGTTTCATTAGTAGGCAACGCTTTTTGACTTTAACTGACATATAAGTACAGGTAGTTCTCAACTTACAGACCCAATTGAGATCAATACCTTCAATCATTAAGTGAAACAGTCATTAAGCAAAGCAGCACAACTCATTTACTCAACAATTGCAATCCTGGCAGTCCTGGTTGTGGTCATTAAGCAATCTCCTGGATCATTAAGTGGACAGAGCAAAAAGAATGTTCTACATGGGTTTGCATCCCTCCAATAGGGAACCCTTTTCCTCTCAAAAGAACTGTGTGCTGAAGGAATTCTGCCTTGCTCTCAAAAGAGGCTGGCTGAAAAAGGTCCATCCAAAAATCCCAGCAGAATTTTGGCATAAGTATTTGCAGAGTATTTGCAGCCAAGATCGGAAGACATAGCATGCTGCATTGTCCTTCAGAGAAAAAAAGGTTCTCTTGTCTGCAAGGATTGACTGAAAATGGCCCATTCTTAAATCTAAGCAGGATTTTGGCATGGAATGTTTGCAGTATGGGGCCTTTGCAGCCAGCCCCCATTACCTTTTGTTTCTGGGGGCTGGCAGCAAACACCCCATGCTGCAAATGGATTTTGAGATAGACCATTTCCAGCCCCCCAGAAACCAGAGGGAGTCCTTGGGATCTCCCTGCTGGCTTCCCATTGACTTTCTAGGGAAGACAGCAGGAAAGATTTCAAATGGCGATCACATGATTGTGCGGCACTTGACAATCTGTTATAAGGTTGCCAGCACCTAGATTGCATTCATGTGACTTACACACTGCAACAGCTGTAACTGCATGGGTTGCACGTCTCTGTTCAGGAGCATCGTAATTTTGAATGATCATTGAACAATGTTTGTTAAGCAAGGACTTAGCAAGGACTATCTGTGTTTATAATTGTGCTTAGTCAGTTAATACACACATGGAAAAAATAGTTTGACCTATGGAAGTGAAATACTGTACCATTTTTTTGCTTGCACCAGTGACTTGGAAAAGCTTAAAAGAGATGCCCTTTACAGCACTATATAATAATCATGTTTAATGTGAAGCTCAGCACATTTTCAGGGTTTTTCACTTGTTTTGAATGCTCCAGATGTTGTGTTCCCCCATATCTTTCAGATCTTGATTTAACTGACTATAGTTGGAAGTATTTTGTGTGACATTGTGGCTCATAATATCTTGACTTTCTTACTACCTATCGTTTACCAAAACTGTTCAGTTTGCTCCTTTCCTTTCCTTTCCTTTCCTTTCCTTTCCTTTCCTTTCCTTTCCTTTCCTTTCCTTTCCTTTCCTTTCCTTTCCCTTCCCTTCCCTTCCCTTCCTTTCCTTTCCTTTCCTTTCCTTTCCTTTCCTTTCCTTTCCTTTCCTTTCCTTTCTTGGGATTCCATTAAATATTGCAAGTTCAGATTAAAAACCATATGTGAAGCCAATTATGTAAACAGCAGAGGATTATCAATTTTTAAACATATGTGAAACATAAAACACATATCTAAAGGTTTTAGTTTTAAGAGTGATTCGAAGAAGTGGATAAGTACACATTTAAATAATTGAAAAATGTAAGTAAACTTTTGATCTAGTCACGTTTGGCAAGGAGCTTAGTTTTAAGCCTTAAGAGGACTTTCAGCTGTTCTGATTTAGTTTTGTTCACAAAACATAAGCATGTATTTTAATGGTGTACACCATTCTGAATTTAAACCGTTATTTACAGTACAGTGCAAATTTCAATGGACTGGGTATTATAGAAATTTTTGAACTCATTTGTAGAAATTATTTTGAACTCAGAATGAGGAGTTATGAATTCAGCTTAAAATTTGACTGAAATAGTATTTTGTTTCTGTACAGATGCCACTTGCTCTTCAGTTCCTGATATTTGACTGTACCATTAGAAGACAAAAAGGATTTAAATAATAGTAGTGTGATGTTAGTAGTGAAATGCTTTCTGAAAAGGAATTAAGCACTTCAGTCAAAACTTGAAGGAACACTTCATTGCCTCTTCTATAACGAACAAATCCTTACAGAAAAAGGCAGTTATTGAAATCACATTTGCCACACAGAGTGTTTCATTGTATATAAAATAACTTCTGGAATGCAAAAGTTGTATATTTTCAGGTTGAAGGTGACTTCCTTTCTAAAATATAAAAAGCAACAAAGTTTACACTTACAATTTTAAGGTACTGATATCTTAAATGTAAAAACTGCACAAAATATTTCCATCATTGTTGTCTAAAACATGCGCACAATGCAAAACCAAAACAGCCTACCATTGTATAGCATTGTATTGTATTGTAGAAAGGGAGAAAAGACAAAGATTTATGAAAGGCTATTATTTGGGGATAGATTTACAATAGGCCTTTTAAAAGTTTACAGTAGGCCTTTTTTCATTACCAAGAAATATTAACATGGCTCTGATTAATGGCTACTTTTCTGAATACTGATCCCTAAACTAGAATTTAGTAATTTATACTTTATTTCTAGTACTCCTGCATGTTGGTTGACTTAAAGATGAAAACTGTTTAGATTCTGGGACTTGAAAAGTGCAAAGAAAATTGAACAACCTGCTGTAGAAACTAATACTCTAAAGCTAATGTGTCATATATTTTGAGCCATGTAAGCACCAATAGCATCTATATAATATTGTACAATTGTATCGTTAAAAGTTAATTTTGGTTTCAGTTCACTGATCAGCTTCACTGAAGATTTATTCTAACTTGACGAGTCAGGGCCACCAAAAAACAAATTAAAAAAAGAACATTTTTAATGCTAATGTAGCAGAGCTAATGGTTTCATAGCAAAATATTTTATTTCTATTTCATGCATGCTCACTACTAAGTTAAAAACTCATTCTCACTCTATGCCAATTATTTTCTGTCAGCAGCAGTTGTATAGGGAACAAAATCTTGGTCTTTTCTCTATTCTGTTTAGTCATTCATCTGTCAAGTGCAAGGTTAGACTGTAATCTTTCTCCATGCTTCAATTTAAATATGTCTTCTGAAAGCATCATGTCCTTCCTATTATATCAAGGTACCTCTAATGAGATTTCACAGTAGTAATTACATAGCTAAAGGGGTACTGTCCAAAAAGTCATATAAATTTGTATCTTGCCCTAAGATGACACCTGGCCTGCTCAGTCTTGGTGTAGAAGTACCTCTTACTTTTTCCTACTTGGATATGAGACATTTTGGGAGTCAGTTATGGACAGTATATACATGATTTACCACATTCTTTGTTTACATCAATATCTGGAATTTGTGCAAGATTATTCTAACCTATGCTTTAGTATAGGGCATGAATTAATTTTGATTGAATTATTTATGAATTTATTTCCTGTTTACATACTATCCAAAGATTCTTTTTTTTAAAAAAAATGTTTGCCACATAGGTTTCTGCAGAATACTGTTTAAAAGTATAGTCCTATAGAAGGATAACAGAGCTTTATAAAAGCAGAAACAGCTGGTCTGTTTACATTCATGATTGTAATTTTATATATCTGTACATGCTGTCATTTGTCGTGTTTTCAAATGAAAAGAAGTTGCAACAAAACCAATTTTATGAAATTACTGTTTCATCATTGAATGTATGGGTGTAACCCCATATCGAAAATAGGCATATCATTGATTTTTTTATTAATGCCTACTGGTAGACAATGTCTAAAGATAATCAGCGTTATCAGACATCCCAAAACTGGAACTCTGCTTTTTAAAAAAATATTCAGGTTTGTTAACATCTAAATATTAGTTGTCTTTTGACTTCCCTTATGTCCTGTTCAATTATTGAATCTTTTCAGTCTTTGCAGTAACTCTGTAATTTAGGAATGGCAATATTTTCCTTTATACTGTAAGAGGCCTGGTTTCAGTGCCTTTATAAGAATAAAAATACTTCTCATTCAGTAATTTTCCATAAAAGTGTAATTGCTTATAAAGCTTGCCATGGCATTGCTGTGCATATTATATGGGATTATATAAGCAATTATTAATTATTAAGATACCAAATATATGATGAGTTCACAATTCTCATTGCATTTCATCTTCTAAAATACAGGTTTTAATATGGACAATGTTTGTCTTGCTCATCTATGAATGTATATGTTATATTCTGTTTTTCTATACAAAATGTTTAATTATGTGTAACATTCCAGTCAACCAAAGCTTTGGCATAAAAATTCAATGTGCTCTTAAATAAAAGAGTCCGCAAAAAAGCAACATCCATTCTACTTGATCTTTAATATGATTTTTTGTCCTATTTGACAAATATTCCTAAGAGACTGAATACAGAAGTACAGTCTTAAGTAAATGTAAAGTATAAAAGCTATCATTACAGGTAGTTCTTATTTAGCAACTATTTAGTCACAACAGTGATAAAATAGTAACTATGATCAATCGGTGCAATATGATCTTCACAGTGCTGGATAAACAGAACTCAAGAGGTTCAGAACTTAGTCCGTTTGTGTCTATGTAGAGTCGCTAGGCTGATTCCTCTTTTGATTCTGCCATTCCTCTTCCTACAATAATAGTGTGTTGAAAACAGCATATTATTATCAAAATAATATGACACTCTGGTATACATTTATGGGCGAGTATAAATAAATAAAGGGCACACGTCATTCTGAGCCACAGTGCAAAATGTAAGAGGGATAATCTCTTTTAATTGACAGATATATGTAATATTCTAAATGTTTTTCAGGATATCCTGTTCTTCAACTATCTGAAAGAATGTGCTACTCTAGATCAAAACCTGTTTACTATTACATAAGAGTGCCAAAATGAAGTTCCATCCATTACAGAGTAATGGATGAAAATTATAGGAAGGCAGATTGATTATTAAAACACCATTTCCTAACAATTAAAACAGTTTAACAATAGATCCAATTAATCAAGTAGTTGTGGGTTCTGTTCCCGGGATCTGTTCAAGCAAAGCTTAGGCAGTGACCTATTGGGAATGTTGCTTTGATGTTGTTAGTGACAAGGGAGTTAGATTCACAATGTTGAACTGTCTCCTCTAAATCTGTAATTGTAAACAGATGGTTCTTGCTCTATCCCTAATGTGGATCTTCCCACAAGACAGTAAAGACTCTACCCTACACTTTTCTCTTTCCCTTTTCTTCCCCTGTTTTACCTTCATCTCTCTTTATATTTTTGTATTTTATGCTTTGTAAAAAATTAATAAAATTTTGAATGGTAAGAAAGGACTATATCATAGATAAAGTATTTCAACATTGGAATGTCTAACCCATTCATTAATCAAAATGAAATATTTTTAAGATTCTTTCTGTGTTCTATAGTTCCATTGCTAGCAACACAAAATAGACTAAATTCAAATTTTCTCAGAACAAGGAATTCCAATTTTAAGTCAGTCTCGTTTTAGATTACAGCCACCTTTGCTCATCACTGTTTCTTTATTACTTTAGCTCACTGCAATAGAATTAAAGCCATTAATAGATGTGTACCATATTTTATACTACCTTATTCTATATTTTGATGACATTTTGAAACAGCTTTAAAGAAAATGCTCAATAGCTACATTAATGATTGAAACTATTAATGAAACATACCTTTTAATTTACAGAGGCATAAGTAATACCATGACATCATAATGGAACAGGTATATATATTTTTGTTTAAACTGTTATGAGAATTATTGCTCTCTGGAATACCAGTAGATTGTGAGTTGCCACATCCTCAGCTCAGACACTATAAAATATACTGTATAATCTTCAAAGATGGGATGCTAAATTGTTCATAGGTCTGTATTTCTGACCAGTAAAGAATCTCATTTTTTAAATTTAGTTCAAAGTATATAATTATGATACATTAGATTTGTGTGACAGGAAGAAATTTAATAAATGTAGTATCCCACAGATTATTAGTGGTATCCATTATACAATTGTAAAAGCATAAGAATCATAGAAGGGATTAGGTCTGTTTAGGTGTATTTATTTATTTATTTATTTAATTAATTAATATACCGCCCTTCTCCCGAAGGACTCAGGGCGATGTACAGCCATGGTAAAACACAAAAAATATAAAAGTTAAAAATATTTTAAAATCAGATTAAATAATTTGGTCCACAATTAAAACCATTATTAAAATTATTAAAATCCCCCTAAATTTAGAACTAATTAAACTCAACGCAAATTAAGAAATCAGGCCAGCCCAGCTTGTTGAAATAAAAAGGTCTTAAGGGCCCGGCGGAAAGTGTGCAGGTCCGGGATCCTCCGGGCCTCCGGGGGCAGCTTGTTCCAGAGGGCAGGTGCCCCCAAGAGAAGGCCCTCCCCCTGGGGCTCACCAGTCAACACACTCTGACTGACGGCACCCCGAGGAGCCCCTCTCTGTGGGAGCGTACTGGCCAGTGGGAGGATATTGGTAGCAGAAGGCGGTCCCGTATGTACCCAGGTCCTAAGCCATGGAGCGCTTTAAAGATGGTAACCAATACCTTGAAGCGCACCCGGAAGACCACCAGAAGCCAGTGCAGCTCACGCAGGAGGGGTGTTACATGAGAGTGCCACGTCGCTCCCATATTGGGAGCATCCAAACATCCGTATTGATGTTAAGGCCTGTTGTGACTGGGGTTTGCTGGTGTGAGCCAGACATGGAGTGAAGGAAAAAGTAGAGCTGCCCGCACACATCCTGCCACCCAGGTTAAATGTGTTCTTGAAGGATAGCTGGGCTGTTATGGATGAGCTGACCTGGCTGTTAGCCAGGGACGGGAAGGGGAGATTTTGAGTGAGCAATCCCATTGGTATATAAGTGTTAAAAACTATTGCCTGGGGAAATATGTACCTCCTCAGTAGCTGCAGGACAAGCTGCCGGAGTAACCCAAAATTGGAAAAAGAGAAAATGAGTGGAGAATAAAGGTTTATTGCTGCAGTGGAAGGAGAAGCTGGAGCGAAAAGGCTGCAGAAAAGAGAGAAGTGTGCATGGCAAGTGTCAGTTCTTATTTGGAGTGTGCAAACCCATAGAGACGAACTCCATCCAAGACCCCAAACCTCGGAAGGCTAGAAAGGATCTGGTTAGTTGCAAGCAATGGCTTCACCCAAGATAGTGAAAAGGGCAGAGGGAAAATCATCTGCCAATACAAGAGCCCTGGTTTTGCAAATTAACTATAGAATTGCAAATAAAAATAAATTTTTAAATGCCAGTCACAATTTCTAAAATGTTTATAAATCTCTATTTTTTATTTTTCATTATTTTTATATGAAGTTTAATAATATTGAGTAGATATTCTCAATTTTCACGACCCCAAAGTTACTATGAAAGCTGGCATTTTTATTTGCCAAAGATTGTAATAAGCATCTTAAAAAATTGAATGGAAACATAGTCTGCTCAAACAATAATCCATCTGAGTTTGGCTTGACCTATTTTTCTAGAAATCAGCCCAAGTTAAGGAATGAATTACATAAAGCAAAAAAGTATAATTGTAAAGAAGTGAGAGCAATATGTGAATGGTTTCTTTTAAAAATAGCAACTGGTAGAAGGATAACATATATGCAATATATAGCATTGCTATTCAGCATTCATAAATTACATGCCATAATTGTGTGTTGCATCAGATTTTTGTTTAAATATGAAATTCTTTTCAAAAAGTTCAAAATAGGACAAATGTAACATTACTCATTTTGCTGCATTAGTTTGCTATTTCACATATAATTACATATTGCAATATAATAAATTATCAAGCAAGAAGATAGTAGTGTCCACAACAAACCATTATGTCAGAATGATACATTACCTTGTGTCATAAAGTCATCAGGCAAAGAATGCACTTTAGAACTTGTCTCAGACATCTGTCACAATTATTTAAATCATGGTTCATTATTATTATGGTGGTTTGCAAAGTCAGCCAAATGTTTACATAGGATTTGATATTTTTATTCACCTATTTTGTGCTTCCCAAGGACCTGGGATAGCCAGATTTGTTATTTAATACTATTAAAGATACAGTCACAGGATGTAAGCTGTTCCAAGCAAAGCTGCCTTTTGCAATTGACTGATGATGATTTTGTCAATGTTGATGGTGTTTAAGTAGTGCTTCAGTTGTTTTGGGGTTTATTATTTACTAGAAGTCAACATCTGTTAAAAATAGATCATGCTAGGCAAACCTTATTGCATTATTTGACAAAGTGACTGAATTAGTGAGTCAAGGAAATACTGTAGACATAGTTTACTAGACTTCAGTAAGTATTTGCCAAGTAAGACCACAGCCCATTTCGATGTAAGATAGAAAAACATGGGATAGACAGCATCACCACCAGATTTGCAACTAGATGGTCAACCGTGCCCAACAGTCCTCAATGGAGCTACATCTAATGTAGCATGTAGTGGAATATCCTAAGGTTCTGTCTTAGGCCAGTATTCTTCAACATATTCATAAATAATTTAGATGAGGTGATATATCAAATTTGCAGACAATACCAAGCTGGGGAAAATAGCCAAACTTTAGAATATAAACTCAAGATGCAGAAGGATCTTGACAAAAGTTGAAAACCGGGCACTACCCAACAAAATGCAATTCAGTGGTGAGAAAAAGTTAAGCAAGAAAAACTAATGCACAGGTATAATATCAGGCTCAATATCAGTAACTATGAGAGGAAACTAGGTGTTCTATCGAGCGGACAACCACTTAAATATAAGCCAGCAATGTCCTGGGCTGCCCAAAAAATCCAGTGCAGTCCTAGGCTGCATCAACAGAAGGATAATATCCACGTACGTTATTTAGAAAAGATAAGTTGTTAGAAAAGATAAGTGATGATTTTAGAAACAATGCTAACGGAAACTAAAGATTTAAAGCAGAAGAAAAACAAATACAAACCTGATATCAGTTAACACTGGGATTTATAGAATGATACAAAACACTGTAGTATCAGAAATATTAAAGGAGATATTTGAAGAATGTAGCTAGAACCACAATATCAACACTCAACAACGGTATCAGTTTCTATGAATGGATTATTTCCAAAAGATGTAAATGAAATAACAGATATAGGGCAAATTTCATCTGACAAGACAAAGTACAGAATGTGGTACTACCAATGTCTGGCCAAGAGAATGATTTTGAAAAGGATGCTTTGCTGGATATACAAAAGAAACTGGCTGCAGTTTTAAAAATTAAAAGGGAAATACAAATAATACACCAAGAGAATGACCTGTAAAATGTTTTCATAATGAATATAAAAGTAGCTTGTTAAACCCAGAAGAAATCTGTTCAATGAGATAAAGAAGATATTTGATTGAATTAAAGATTAAGACTGTTAGAAGTTTTTAATCTAAGTTTTATTAGAAGTAAAAGTAATATATAGTTTTATTTAAGTAAGGTTAAGGGTTTTTTGTTTGTTTGTTTGTTTTTTTGCAATATTCTGGCAAGCTTTTATGGACTTTTTGCTGATACCAGGATTGAAAAGTTAATTCTGGATGCAAATCCAGAAAATGTTTTCTGGATTTGCATATAGATAAAGAGATGAAGTATGGGATGAAGAGATAACTCTTACAAGGGTGAAGAGTTATTAAATTTGTTTATACTTGTGATGAAAGTTGGAAGTAACTTATGGTTTTTTCCTGCACTTTTTATTCTCTTTCCATTCTTTTATTTAGTTATAATTTTTACTATTGTAATGACTATCTAGCTATCTATAAAACAATCTGTATTTATGTTGTATGTATATGTATACACACAAACACACACACACGTGCATACACACTTTGTGCTCAAAGGCTTGCAACACAAAAGACTTAGTGTATTCAATGATATGCTAACTTTAAATCTGCATCCTGGAAAAGAATTGGGAGAGTCCCATGATGAAATTCTCACAATCCCATGAAACTTATGAATTAGTAGCTTTAGAGATAGTTGCTTTCAGCCTAAGCTACCTCATATGTCATGATGTTAGATGAAATGACAATTGCAACAGAAGCCACCACTAAGGGGTAAACACTGAGAGAAAAAAGGAGAAAATTTGTAAGGAAGAGGTGTTGGCTAAACCAGTCAAACTGAAAAGGAGACAAGAACTACTGAGAAATTTATCTTTGGAAGACTACCAGGCCTGAATTTAAACAAATTAAGGTATAGTTCCTTAAGTATGTTTCCTTTCTATTTAAATCACATCAGTATAAAGATTTGGATAACTCACCATTTGTTTGAAATTGAAATATTTCATTCACCAATCAAAAGTTAGTTCCTCCAGCCTAGCTAACATTTCAGGGTTTTTAAAAAATCCAAATAAGGGAAATCCATAGCAACCGCAGATGACTGAATCTATCCAGGAAGGAATTTTAATACAATTATGTATTAAGAAGGCATAGATGTCTGTAGAGATTCTCAGTCATCCAGGTCATAGTTGTCCCAAAGGTGCTTTTTCAGAAGGCAACTGGACTTTTTTTTTTCTTTTGAAGATGTTTAGCTTCTCATCCAAGAAGCTGCTTCAGCTCTGACAGGATAGTGTCAGAGCTGAATGGAAGGATTTATATTCCTTGTAGACAGCTGGTCATTTGCATCCTTTTTGAGGATTGTTGAAGCACTTGGAGGTTATCTGTGTCCTCAGGGTCCCCTGAGTAGTGCTCCTGGTTCCTGTAGTCTGCAATTTCTCTTGAAATCCATTCCTACTCCCATACCATTCCAAGGGGGTTCATCCCAAATTGTATAGCTAAATCTGTACTATTCTGTCAGAGCTGTACATTTCCCACTATTCTGTCAGAGCTGAAGAAGCATGGATGAGAAGTGAAATGTCTTAAAAAGAAAACACAAGAAAGTCCAGTTGTCTCCTGAAAAAGCACCTTTGGGACAAGGCATAGAACTTTTAGTTAAATCCAGAAAATCCATGATGACTGGAAGAACAATAAAATAAAGGTTAAAAGTATTGAAATAATTCCTTCAATATCAAGACTTTCAAAACACTCAACTTTCAGTTCAAAAAAGGGAAACTTCCAAAGTAGTGCTTCCAAAACATTTCCCCTCATTACCCAAAACAGCTTATCAGAAAGTTACCAAATTTCAAGGACTGGTCATATCTCCCTTCATTCAGCATTAACATAGCTAAATAAATAATCATAACTCAAGAACTACCTGCATTATAAAAAAAACCCTTAAATGTCATTTCAACAAAATACCCATTGATCATTTTTGTCTGTGTTAAGTCCTCAACTTACGACAAGTCCTCGACCTACGACGAAGTCCTCAACCTACGACGAAGTCCCCGACTTACGA
>JANHZT010004065.1:21648-36975 GCA_032468215.1 Stegonotus admiraltiensis
ACTTGTCCCAGCTTCTGCCAACCTAGCAGTTCGAAACCACGTAAAAAATGCAAGTAGAAAAATAGGGACCACCTTTGATGGGAAGGTAACAGCATTCCGTGTGCCTTTGGTGTTTAGTCATGCCGGCCACATGACAACGGAGATGTCTTCGGACAGCGCTGGCTCTTCGGCTTTGAAACAGAGATAAGCACCGCCCTCTAGAGTCAGGAACGACTAGCACATATGTGCGAGAGGAACCTTTATCTTTACCTATTCTTTTGCATGCTTTACCGTCATCATGTACCACTCTTCGTTCAGCAACTAACCTTCAATTTTAAATGTACACAAATCTCCCTGAGACTTTTTCAATCAGGAAGTGAGCAGCCGTGGAAGCATGCACCAACCTCCACAAACATTTTAAATCCTCATCAAAAGAAGTTCTAGAGCAGTGATGGCTAACCTTTTCCGGACCGAGTGCCCAAAGTGCGCGACAGAGTGCACCCAAACCCCCAAAATGCAATGTGTGCTGCCATGTACATGCCCCCGTGCATGTGTGTGCCCCCCCGCATGCATGCACTCACTCACCTACCCGCACGTACACCCCCCCCACATGCGCGGCAGAGACCCGAAGACCAGCTGGCTGGTGGGAGGCACGCACGCATGCACAGCAGAGCTGAACTCGGATGACGGTTCGCGTGCCATCAGAGAGGGTGCTGTGTGGCACCTCTGGCACACGTGCCATAGGTTCTCCATCACAGTTGTAGAGAAACCTTGAGTAAGACGTCCTAAGAATGAGGAATGAGAATGAGAAAACCCAAGGTTTTCACGGATAGGAACTTAGGCACTGTAATAATTTATATTAATGAAACTATGAAGGTCTGATAATTAAAAATGTTTGGATATGAGATTATCGAGGTATGTTAAGAAGTTTCTCTATACATCGCCAGTTATTCTGAGGCGAAAGTGTCCACAGGATCTGATGCTTTTGCAAAAACATGACAGTAATGTTGGAATGCTATAACACGAGCTCTCAGAATGTATATGTGACAATGCAGTGTTGCTTTTTTCATATGTACATACCTGTACATACCCATTTGACCTTAACCATGTTTGTCTGTTTTCCATCCCCTTCAAATGGCAACTGACCAGTGGTGAAATTCATTTTTTTTACTACCAGTTCTGTGGGCGTAGCTTGGTGGGCGTGGTATGGCTTGGTGGGCATGGCAGGGGAAGGATATTGCAAAATCCCCATTCCCTCCCCACTCCTGGGGAAGGATATTGCAAAATCTCCATTCCCACCCCTCTCTGGGACCAGCCAGAGGTGGTATTTGCCAGTTTTCTGAACTACTCAAAATTTCCGCTACCGGTTCTCCAGAACCTGTCAGAACCTGCTGAATTTCACCCCTGCAACTGACTCCTGTGAACCTAAATCATACAACTTTCTGAGATTGCTTGAACAGAGAAGCAGCTAAGCCATGCCTTTTTCTGGCATTATTTTCAGAAAGGACAGCAGGCAATTTATTTAAATTTTCCTTAAATGAAAACAGGGCATGAATTAATCCCAAAGCTCCCCCACCTTTGTTTCTTTTCATCACAGGTACTATATCAGTCTAGAGAATACATTAGGTGAATTTTTCTGCTTACTTTTGACATTTACCAGCTGTGAAGAAAAGAGGCTATTCATTCAGACATTGGCAGAACATAATGTTTGAATTAAATTTGACAAATGATAGACAGAACCAACCATTAGTTGTCATTGGGCAAAAAGGGAAGGAACATACTTTAGAACAATTCTTGTTTGCAATTGATCAAGTTGATGGTTCCTTTAAAAAGGAACCCAGTAGCATGTACTTAATAGCAAAATATTATTTTGGAAAAATGTAGCGTCGCTTTGAGGAGTTACTGAATACTAATCTTTAGCACTTTTATATATATTTCTAATCAAAAGGCTCAGCTGGCATTATATTTTCCCCATAGGAATGGTTAGTAAAAGACTTCTAATTCTTTTTGCTGTCATGTAGTGCTTTTTTTTTTTGTAGATTAGATATCACAACTGTAGCTAGTAGTTTTCTAATTTTGCTGCCGTCTTGAATTTTGCAGCTCAGATTTGACATACCAACCACAATTAAAATAAAATTAATTAAACAAGTGGCTAAACAATTAAAAATCAAATCAGTCCCCTTTTAAATGTCTGTAAGTTTTCCTTCTAAGAAATTTATTTTAATCCATATGCTCCTAAAGTTAAGTAGAAAAAAAACTGAAATTGAATAAATCATATTAAAATGTTATTCTGCCCAACTCCCAACAACCCTGGGCATTCACAAGGAAAACCATTAAAGAAAAAAAATATGCAATAAGAAACAAAAAAAAGGAACAAAATGAGACAAGGATGTCAAAATCTGAATATTCTATAAGTAGTGACGAATTCATTCTATAAGTATGTTGTTAAACTACAACTACCAGCATTCCTTACTATTGGCCTTTCTAGCTAGATTCTGTTGGAAGCTATAATCCACCAATATTTGGATAACAACAGATTTCCCTGGACTTTATTAAACAATAGAAGTCTAACGTTGTGAGTTGAAAGTGAGTAGCTTTCAACAATACAAAACACACACACAAATATACCCTAGCAGTTATGAAACTTAATAAAGTGTGTGCCTTAGTTTTTTCTCTTGAAGCATATACATCTATATGATATGTGTCTATTTGTTTATTCTTCAGCCTGCCTTTTTCCTTAACCGAAACTCCCGACTGGCAGGTCCTCGGACTTTTTACAGAGACATCCATGGGGTTTCTTCTCTTGGGGGAAATGTGATATAGGGACTTTCTGCTGCTCCCTACAAAGATCTCTGTATCTATTGGGTTCCTTTTGCAAGGCTGGGACACTTCCAATGATACACCAAAGTGCTGAAATAGCTCTTTCTATTTTGTGTGGTCCAGGAGCAAATAATTTTCCTCATCACATTGCCTTCTTTATATTTGAAATAATGCCTTAAGGGTTCTAGCATTATAGCTTCCAAAAATATGAAGTATCACAGTCCAAATAGGATACAGATGTTAGCTTTGGTCTGCAGCTGGATTACTAATTTATGACCTTTTGTAGCCTAACATACCACATTATAAATTCATCTCTATCACAGCACTGATCTATTAATAGTTGAAGATCTAACCTCAATCTATTCTGGATTTATTCACATCTTATACTAAGGTAGGCAACTGAGAGTCTCAGGTTATTTTGAATTTCAGCTCCCATTGACTCAATAGCAAAAGGCTGAGGGAGTCGAAGTCCAAAGCAACTGGGGGAGCACTCAGATGGGATGCCTGCTTTGGCAAGTAGGAGTACCACCAGGTGTTACCCCAAATCTAGCATGAGATTTGCAGGTTCCTATTGAGAACACTTTCCAGCTGCTGCTTCTTTCCCCACCCCACTCCAGTGTGGAATTCCAAATGCACTGCACATGTATAAAGTTAAACATAAATCTAACTTCCTGAGGGAGGAAAAACATTTTGCAGACAAAGATGGGTTAGACGGGAAGAACAGCAAATAGGGAAGACGTGCTTCCTCTCCCCAACTAGCACATCTGCAGCCTAATTTCTGCCGTCTGAAGTAGCTTTTCCAGACAATCAAAACTTCACTCGGATATTTCATGCTAATTTTTCTTTCAACACAAAGTCGTCTCCTCATGAACAAATTCTCCCTAGCAAAAACTGATCTGCGCGGTTCCTCCAGGCTACAGCAAATAACTCTTCTATGCCTTTGTAGGTTGAGCGGCTTTGTGACTAAGATCATTCTTCTGAAAATAAAATCCTAACAGATTGAATATTAATAGTGCTATAGCTGCTGCTACTGCTGCCACAGCTGCTACTACTAACCCACAATATGTAATCTTACTTACCGTGTGATCTTTCCAGCACACAGTACGAAAGTAGTACTATAGTGCAAAAGTACTTAGGAAAAGATACATGTTCTAGGAAAACATTACCATAAGGTGTAGACCAGATAACAGCTTCATTGGAAGCTCTTAAGAAGAGACTGGACTGCCATCTGTCAGAAACAGTGTAGTGTCTCCTGCTTGGGTGGGGGGTTGGACTAGGTGATCTACAAGGTCCCTTCCAACCCTGTGAATTAATCTTTTACTATACTAGCAGCCTTTATCCTACATCATCCAGATTTCTGTGCTGCTTTTAATGACGCATGAGATTCCTTATGCTCCCACTGTCCCCATTCCCCACTTTCTGAGAAGGTTACAAAGTTAAAATCTGGCACTAATTGGGCTCAGAAGCTCATGGGAAGTAGGATTGTTCTGGTCCTACGTCCCAAATGCAGCCAGGGAGCCTTCTGTTCCTCCTGTAGGAGAGCCTGCTGAGCGAGCTTCAAGGTAAAGGAGATCACAGGACTTTGTCCTAAATGCTATATAACAGCATGAAACGACTGGCAGAATTCAGACCAGGGCAAGACTGATGCAACAGATGGAGCTGATAAACTGTCTTCCTGAAGACTGTTGATAAATTGTGCTCCTGGACAGGATAAAATAGAGTCCAGGAAGATCCACAAGTTTGAAACCTGATCCCAAAGCACCAGGAAGGATTATTTCATCTATCACAAGAAAGACCATTTCCCCAGAGCATCGCTATGACAAACTAGCATTCTTGCAGATTGTTTCAATATTTTAAAAGAGGCATTAGACTTCTTGGCTTAATAAATGATGCCCTGCTTGGGAATCAATTGATGATTAGTGCAGCATATTAAATGTGGTAAGAAATGGAATGGAATTAAATGATATGAAATATTTTTGTTTGACTTCCTTTTCTCATTTCTCTTTGATGCCAACAAAACAAAGTGAGAAATAGTGAGAAAACAGTACAGTTTTGTAATAAGAACTGATTATATGAAATACGTATCATCTCGGATCTCCGTGTCTTCTGCCGGACCCTGAAGACGCATCTGTTCCACGCAGCCGGCCTAACATAGCCATCGATTTTAATTGGGGTTTTATCTGCATAGGGGTTTGGTTTTAAATCGTGGGCCAAATGTTTAATTGTGTTTTAATTGTTTTTAACTTTTGTATCTTGACGTTTTATTTTGGCTGTGCACCCCCCTGAGTCCTTCGGGAGAAGGGCGGTATATAAATAAAAAAATATTATTATTATTATTATTATTATTATTATTATTATATTTCTTTTGAAGTACAGTAGTATACACAGTACTTCCTCTTTCCACTTTTCTCTCCAACAACCTTGTGAGAGGGAATTTGGTTGAGAGAGGATGATTGGTTCAGAATTATCAACGAGTTTCTATGCTTGAGAGTACAATCCTAATTCAATACATGAGCTGCTATACCACACTGGACCATATTTCTATTCCATCTCCATGATAAGAAAAAAAGATATAGTGGGGAAGTTGGGGGGAGGTTGGGATTTACAAATGGAAGACATCATTTAGAATGCACATAGACACATACAGAGCTATAACATTTCATTTTTGGGTCAGACACTGG
Organism: Stegonotus admiraltiensis; assembly: GCA_032468215.1. Taxonomy (NCBI): domain Eukaryota; kingdom Metazoa; phylum Chordata; class Lepidosauria; order Squamata; family Colubridae; genus Stegonotus; species Stegonotus admiraltiensis. The sequence goes on from JANHZT010004065.1 coordinate 27,129, forward strand.
CAAAAGGATGCTGTCATGATTATTCAATTTATTCAAATATTTTTATTACTGCTAAAAGCAATTCAAATTGGCAAACAACAAACAACAAAATAAATAAAATGTCAATGGGGTTGGAATATACAAAGACCAAATTCATGCCATCATTTTTTAAATCATCTGTTGAAATATTCATAACTGTTTCAACTCATTCCAGACTTCAGTCCATTATCTCCTGATAAATATCCCAAGACCTAATTTAAATAACAAATGAGACACTACCTTAGATGCTAAAATACTATGGGTCTTTCCCCATGCCATCATCTCAACATAAAAGAAAGGAATTTAAATGTATTAAGAAAATCAGCTTTTGGTATCTTAAATATGCCATTTTTAAAATTTCAGAATAGCTGTAATTATTTTAATGAAACTAAAAGCCTTGTACGTAAAAATGAACAAAATCCAGAACTGTTTAACTTTAGCAGGACTCACATATTTGTACTGTATGAAATAATTGAATCTTATCAACCGTATAACACTGCTATATTAATTAACAAATGAACCAAAATCAAAGTTATGAGTGTGCTCTGAATCGTAAAGTATTTGCTTTTGTAATAAATTACCACGGTTATTTTCCACTGCATATACAGGAACATGCGTAAGGAGACCGTTTCAAACAAACCACAACTTCAGCTTAGTCTTCTGGCAAAGACCTAGAACTGAATGACATCTCTGCCCCTTCTCATTCGCATTCTACCTTTTCCCTATATAGAAAGAGCGGAATGGGCCAACTCGCCACAGCTAACTTGCTGCAGCCAACTCGCCACAGCCAATTTGCCACAACCAACTCCGCACGGGACAACTCGCCATGGGACAATTCAACAATTCAATTTAATTATTTAAAATAATTAAACATTATTTTAATTTTTGTCATTCGCATTTCATTTGTCCCTCTTTGGCATCCTTTCTTTAATGATTCCATTCTGCTATTTCTTTGAGTTGTCCTGCAGCAAGTTGTTGTAGAGAGGGAATGCTGCTGCAAACCACTTATTTTCTCAATTTTGATAAAATAAAATGTTTAGAGCCCTGGATTAAATGTGAAGAATACTGAGTTTGACTGCACATTTTTTGGGTGGGGGTGGTGGTGGTGGTGGTGGTGGATAGAGCAGGGGTGAAATGCTACTGGTTTGAAGCAGTTCGCCTGAACTGGTAGTGAAAATGCTACTGGTTCGCCGGAACCAGTAGTAAAAAAATGCTTTAAAAAGTAAAAAAAAAGTTCCGACGATCGTGCAACATAACTGATTGTCTGAACTTTTTTTTTTTTTTACTTTTTAAAAGCATTTTTTAAAATACCGGTTCAGGCAAGTAGGTGGTAAAAAAATGCTTTAAAAAAAGGGGAAAAAAGATTCTGACAATCAGCTGTGCCATGGATGGTTGGAATTTTTTTTTTTACTTTTTAAAGCATTTTTTTACTACCTATTGCTCGAACCGATATTTTTGTGTAAAGTTTGTTTTTGAGCTCTCTGTGACTCTGTGAGGTTCCTGCTTGTTGCTGGGGCCATTTTGTGTGAAGTCCAGCTGCTTTTGCATTGTGTGTGAGTCAGTTGTGTAGCTTTTGTGTTATTTTTGTGTAAAGTGTGATAGTTGGTTTTCCCAGTCACATGACCAAGCCACGCCCAGTCACATGACCAAGCCACACCCACCAAGCCATGTCAACAGAGCCAGTAGGGAAAATTTTTGAATTTCACCACTGGAAAAGAGCTATACAAATTCTTTAATATGCCAAGAAATTAGTATTCTAACTCTTAGGAAATTGGTGGATAAAATTATGATAAAAATTAAGAGAGTGGAAGTGAAAAAAAGCCAGAAAGTCAATACACGATCCAGAATGTTAAAGAATGCTTCTAATAATAAACACATTAAAGCAACAAAACTGCAATTTAGAAATAGGAAACGACATGGCTTTAAAAAGTTGGTTTTGAAGTGATGTTAAATAAAGAAAGTTCACAAGAAGAAAAGGTCACAAGAATTTTGTCCTTGAGAACAAAATAAGATCCAAATAAAGAAGAATGATAATATAGAATAAGATGTATGGAAGGCAGACGGGTGTATTTTTGTTAAAAGGAAGGATGTTATTCTGAAGGATTCAGAATTGAAAAATAATGATTCATTAAAAAACGATTCATAAAAAAACAACATTCATAAATTAGAACAAGTCTTTATTATCATACATTTTCTAAGAAATTTTAACTGAACTCCAATCATGAAACATGGGGTTTTGCTCTTTACACTACTGAACATAATTTTCCAAGTTATCCCTAAATAAATTTTATTCTCACACTTACCAGATGATCACAGATAGGCTGAAATGCATTTGTTCCACATACATAGAGCAAAGTATCATTTAAATATTGTAAGACACGAACATAGTTAAGGCACTCTGTCTGTAAAACAAAAACAAAAAATTTGACAGGAGAGAAAATAAAGACAATCAATCAAAACCTCAATGTTTTTGAAAAAACTCCAAATTGGTTAACACAAATGGCTTTAACTTATGCACACAGGTAAATTTCATCTCAACCATCCTGAGCATCCTGTTTCTATTACAGCTGGTTACTAAAAGGATTAGTAACTCTATTGCCTCTTTCCCTCCTTGTTATTCATCTTTTCTTTTCTGCGCTGACTTTTTAGACTGTAAAGTCTAAAGGCACAAATGCTTTTTTTGTATTATTCAGTGGCTCTGAGAGCTTTTCAGGTTGAAAGAGAGTACAGATTATGCTACTGGGAAAAATAAAAGAGCTAAAAATACTGCATTAGTAATAAACTGCTGCTAGGAACTACAGTTATTAAGATGCTAGAACACTGAGTCAATAACCAATTCAATAAACAATGTTCTCCTAAAGAATTTTGTAATAGACTATTAGGATTTCATAAAGTCAGCAAAAATACAATAAAAAAGGAAGAAAATTTGTTTCATCAATAACTAGGGCAAATAGCCAATATTAAATATAAGTTTAAGAAGGTTAACCGTGGGTTAAAATAATAGCCAATCAAATATAGCAGTTTTAAAAATTGTTCACTATATTAGCCCATTTTTAGGCAATTTTTTAAAACATGGGCTTTAGTAGGTCTCCCATTGAGGACTGGGAAAGGTAAGACATCACGTTTAGTCCTAAATAAGGTTCGTCATTTGGCAGGAAAAAACTACATAGGCAGTATCTGGCAAATTCCCATCTGAGGTATGCTGTATGAGCTCTAAAGGGGATGAAATACAGCTAATCTCTGTTTGCTTGCTATAGCTAAAACCCTTTCTTTAATAATTCTCATAGCTTGAGTATATTGCATGCCTTGAATATATTGTATACCTGTTGATGTTTAAGTATGCACTACTGATTTCACCACATGTGTAAGTATAGGACAGAAACCTATTGCTTTATTAATTTAATACAGTTTCATATTTTTTTAGTGAGCTGCCAATCTAAGCATCATTTCCAACCATGGCATGATGCTTCAAAAATTCAGAATTCAGTTACTTACTTCCCATCTTTAAAAATTGTTTGAAAGATAATGGAAAATTAACAAATTAACACTGATATCCAACAACTTTTCCACAAGCATTTGTCAAATTGTTTTTCCCCCCTGAAATTCTACATCTATAGAAAAACTGCATGAACCTACCAAAGAGATTGCAAAGAGTGAAAAATGATTATTTGATCCTCCTATCATTTTTGAGGCTATTTCCTCAGGCATCCATGCTCTCGAAAAGAACCACAGCTTCACAGCATGGAGCTGGGAACATTTCAAGTGAAGGAAGAAAGGAGGGATGCCAAATGATGGATTCCACATTTGTGCTGTTAATCAAAAACTGATGTTAACAGGCAAAGGAGAGAATTTTATCATCCTAGTAGGGGTCAGGTGGGGGTTCCAAAGCAGCAGTAAAGAAGATGCAAAGCAAATACCTGTTTTTTTCCCCCCAACAGGTTACCAATCCTTCAACACTAGTGTTTCCAAAGTGTTGCAACACAAAGCCAAGCCTGTATACATACTGGAAGGAGAAGACAACAGACAGAAGCAGTAGCTGGTTTAGAAAGTGGCTGTCCCAGTTGGATACTGCTTCTACCACATTTAAAGAACACACAGGAGTGTGTATATATCATACGTATATACACAAATATGGAATTTTTAGCAATATGATTTACCATGGAAAACTCACTCTACTGCAATTTTGATTAAAGGGCCTCCTAAAATAAAATGATTTCTTCATACCAATGCTGTCTTCAAAGTCAAATGGATATGGGACAAACAACATTTACTCACCTGTTTTGATTTGCCCTTTTCTGCACATTTCGTTTTCTTGTCTTCTGTTACTTTCCAAAACACCTGGAGGGAAACAGAAGAACAAATCAAAAGGCTTTCCTGATGCTATTGCTCTCAACAATTAACACTAAAGCCAGAAAATACACAGCATTCCAAGACAAATGTAAATGAAGATTCAAGACTAAATAGGTACACTCTTGACAAAGGACTTTCTCACATATATCCAGTGGTGGGATTCAAATAATTTAACAACCTGTTCTCTGCCCTAATGACTGGCTGGGTAGGTGTGGCCGGCTGGTCATGTGACTGGGTGGGTGTGGCCACTTCAACGTCACTCATCACACCCAGCCCCGCCTCCCAGCCACTCTCCCTTTCCTCAGGCCTTGGGCTTATAAGCAACATCTCCAGTAATGAAAGGGTTAACCACCCCTCAGTTTCCTGGTGCAAATGCCTCCCCCCCAGTGAAAGGATGGGGAGAGACCACCAAAGCGTTCTGCTCCCATCACCAAGGAAAGTAAGACATTGGAGGCTGAGCTTATTAAAAAGCAATATATTGTGTCATAACAGCCAACATTTCATACCTGAGGTGGCAGAGGCAATAAATCCCATTGCCTCCTCAGACACAATTTACAATTAAAGCCCATTTGCACCCCAAAAATAATAAATAAATAAATAAATAAATAGCAGAAGGAGAATTATTGACAATACTTCTGTGCAGGCAATTCTGAAAGAGACTAAGCTAAAGCTGAATTAACCCCTTGCCTCCTTCCTTCTCATTCCCTCCTTTCTTTCTTTCTTTTTCTTTCTTTCTTTCTTTCTCTCTCTCTCTTTCTCTCTCTCTCCCCTTCCTTCCTTCCTTCCTTCCTTCCTCCCTCCCTCCTTCCTTTTTTGGCAGTTTTTCAGGCTGAAAAATGGCTGAAAAACAGCCCAGAAAACGGCCAGGAGCGGGGCCAACCAGTGATGGGATTATCTGGTTCGCCGAACTGAGCAGAATTTTAAAACCGGTTTGCCAAACTGGCCCAAACTGGCTGAATCCCACCTCTGCATATATCTGCTATTCTGGAGCTATATCAACACCTACTAAGCTTAAGCAACACTAACAAATGGCAAAATTATTACACATTATATATTCTAATCTATACTGAATGAATTTCTGCAGTGATTCATTATACCCTGAAACCTAAAAGGTCCTTCTCCATGCTTGGAGACATTTCCTCCAGTGAATGGGCAATATAAGCAGCAGGAAAGCAATAATATAAAAGGCTACTGTGAATCAAAGACTCAGCAGCTGGAAAATAGCTGACAAGTTCCACTTAATGAAAGCATCTAGACCGAGTTTTTAAGTTTTTCATAAATTTATGCCAGAATTATTGTGCTAGCATAATTTTACCAGCAGTGTGCTTCTACTCAGAACATCTTTATAATCACAGAACTCTTAATATCGCTATAAAATGGTACTAGGAAGCAAATGCTACTAAATTCAGTGAGTCTTATCTCTGAGTAAGCATACGTATGACTGTGTCATTGGTCTGAGAACTATAAAACTGCATACCTACCTCTTCCTTTTTTTCCACAATGTTGAATGAATTCAAAGCAAATATAACTTCTCTAGCCCCCACGTACAAAGTATCTTTGTCTTCATCTAGTAACAAGGTTGAGTAGTTAGATATTTCTGGCTCTTGAAAATGTACCAGATGAACTTCTGTTAATAAACAATGATTTCAGAGCAAATGTTAATTCAAAATGTGGCAATCTTAAGGCAAACATTAATCAAAACAAGAATTTGTTAGATTCTTCATTTTGAGTCATGCAATGTTACATTAAAACAACACAATCTACTAACTAGGATTTAGAGAAAGCTAAGAGGCAAAAATAACTTTGTAAAAATAAATTTGTAGCTCAAAGTTATATGAAGAAACCTGATGTTTGAGATTGGGGCTCTTACTGAAAAGCAAGCAGGAGAATTAGATTTCATTCAAATGGTCCTCATTCAAAAGAGACCAGTTCTTGTGACCTGCAGTGAAAGATTTCACATATCCAATTTTTAGATTAGTTTTTGTCACTTTACAATAAGTAGAAAACCCTTCACTTAACCGTATATTTTTTTCAAGGACTTGTTATTCACGGGTTTATGATAAGCAGTTTCAATGCTGGAATAAAACCCCAATGGAATAAAAAGGGCCACCTATATTAGATGGAAGATTAATCTAAAAAAATAAAAGTCCAATTTATTTTAGATGGTACAGCTATTCTTTTAAAGAAGTCTGATTTTTGTTGGGGAGTCTGATACAAACATCAGATTTAGTTTGCTTTAACCAATTTTCCTACTCTTTTATTAAAACTTCTTTACAAATAGTTTGAAGAATGAAGAACTTTAATTATCTGTCCTATTGTTGAAACTCTATTCATATTTTGTTGTTTCATTATGTTCCTGAATAGCAATATGAATTGTATTCTAAAAGAATAGGGGAAATGAAAAGTCCTAAGTAACAATGAATTGCCTTTCAAGGTTGCCTCCGAAAACACTGAGGAATAACCAAAGGCAAAGATAAAATGGCAGCATTTTAATGTTGCTTTCTATACACTGTCACAGTTCCAAGTCTTGTTAGAAACTTCTGAATGGAACTTGCATTCCCATTGATTTTATTTTGGTTTTGAGCCAAGTTCTATGGATATATAAATACAATACTGCCTTGTTTCAGCACATTTAACTCCTCCCTTCCACGATGAATGAAAGTATGGTTGAAAATAATTAAGGAAACCTCGATGTGTTCAAACTAGCTGCATTTTTTTTTGGAAGAAAGCTATTTATCAATTTGATTTGAAAGCAAGGATAAGCAATTTGAAAGAGCTATACAAAAAAAACCCTGATCCAACATATAGATTTAAGAATATGTTAGTCCAAACCATAAGGAATAGTTGCAGACAATGCAATAAATGCTATCTTGGATGTAATGAGTTTCAAAGAAATAAAACCTGCACATAAGGATTTCAAGATATGGACATACTGAGAGGGAGACTCAGGGGCAGATAAGTACAGCTGGGCACCACAAACATGGTGCTGACAGCCATGGAGCTTAAAGAGGCCACCCAGGTACAGTGTATTTAAAGGAAGAGCAAAGGGCTGAAAATTTATCTCTGAGGAACTACAACAGAAATTGTTGGGGCAGCTTTCCTTGAAGAAACATTGAATAAGCAATTAAACAAGTAGTAAGGACACCAGCTGAGGACTAAGTTACAGAACCCTTCATCTTACAAGGTCTTTCAAATAGCAGCTATTTAAGAGGAACTGTTTGCCAATGGACGTAATGTACAAAATGTGTCCCTCTTTGGTTTTCTATTCTATTTAATTCCCTTGAGAACTGCAGTGTGTCGAATAATCTATCAAGTTCTGATTTTTCTTTTCCTTTAGTATGGCTTATGAAGCCAACCCTTGAAGTGGACAACTTAATAATGAAACATTTCCTTGTGAACCAAGTAACGGATGGGACAATCATCATCGCTCAAATAGATACCCACCAATTGGGTTACATTTACCAGTTAAAATAACTTATCACTTGATGATTTCTTCTTAACCAATAGATTAGACATATCCATACTGAATTTCTTGGAAGGGAATAAGAATAAAATTACAGCTCTTATTACATGGAAATTATTTACATTTAACTCTTGCCATTACATAATGGGAACTCATGCTTTATATCTGCTTGCTTCTACATGTACACTGCTTCTCTCTTTTGCAAAAACAATTATATGAAAATAAGCTCCATGTAGTGAGTTTAGGAATGAAACATTGGTCACTAAGCTACTTGCCCAGCCAAGTTTTCCTTCTTTCCTAAATGAACATTATTTCCAGTACTGTGTCTCATCACAAAGAAAAGAGGATTAAATAAGGTACACAAACGACCTAAATTAAATTCCCACTTATTTATGTAACTGTCATATTACAACAGTTTAATATCATCCATTCAGTGTATTATACAGTACTTGCAAGTAAGATTTACCTAGCATTTTTATTTCCAAGCAACATAATTAGAATGTATTAAATGCATGTATCATTATCGTAATCTGAAACAATTTCTTACCTTTATGTTCCCAGGAGATTCGGGGCATTGGACCTAATGCCACTGACATTCCAAGACATAAACTCATAATCTCATATAGAGCAAGAGCCATGTCAAAGATTTTTGTTTTACAATTGTAGATGGGTAAGTGCAGCAGCAAAATGTTCATTTGGCAGAAAAAATGCCTTTTAACTTAAATAGCTTGTGCAAATATAGAAATCCAATTAAATATGCTGTTGATTTCTTGCCAGGGTGTTTGCAAATGTCTATTATTGGATCACTTCTTCCAACAAACATATATTTGCTACAATGGTGAACAGAAGAAGCTTCCAGAAGGAGTCTCAGTAACTCTTCTGCTTCTTAAGCACATGCTTCTGATTAGTTGGACTGGAATATAAAACTGCAGAAAGAAAAGGAAGGAATGAAGTGGGTAAAGGTTTTCACAAATGATTTCCAAACTACTCCATTCTTTGTAGTAGAGCAGAAGGCTGATCTTACAAAAGGAAAGACTAGTTCATTTTTAAAAATAGGAAATTGACAGTAATATTTTCCATGTGGTCTTGTAAGTTATTAATGAATAGAAGTTCAATATATTTAGACACACATTTGCACAGAGGAAAAAGATGTGGTTCAATCTTTTTGAAAAATCCCAAAATAGAATAAATCATATACAGTATACTCACAGATGTTTGAGATACAGGAAGCTTGAGGTATTTCTCTGAATTCTGCACAAATGTATCGTGTAATGGTTTCTAAACTACTAAAAGTTTCCAATCTTTTCACAACATGGTCACATTATAGACATTCTCAAGAAATGATTGCCACGGGGTGTTTATGAGTGTAACCAGTTACACAACATCCATTAAAAAAATGTACAGGTTTGCAAGGACCCAATATTTGATGTAATAATGTCACTTCTCTGATCCAGGATATTGTGGGAAATACACATTATTCCTGAAGCTTTGTGTCACAACATGAAAAGTTTCCATTCTTTAAAAAAAAATAGCAGGTAGTTGTCAACTTACAACCATTTATTTAGTGACTGTCTGAAATTACAATGGCACTGAAAAAAGTGACTTACAACTGGTCCTTGCACCTGCAACTGTTGCAGCATCCCATGGTCACATGATCAAAATTCTGGCACTTGGTAACCTGTATGTATTTTTGATGATTGCAGCATCCTGGAGTCATGTGATCACCATTTACGATCTTCCCAGTCGGCTTCTGATAAGCAAAGTCAACGGGCAAAGCCAGATTCACTCAACGACCTCATGATTCTATTAACAACTGCAGATATTTGTTTTAACAACCATGCCCAAAAAGATTGTAAAATTGGGTTGAATCACTTGACAACCAGCTTGTTTAGCAACAGTACTGGTCCCAATAGTTGTTGTAAATTTGATTTTTGATTTTTTTTGATTTTTTTTATTTATATGCCGCCCTTCTCCGGAGACTCAGGGCGGCTTACAATGCGTTAAGCAATAGCCTTC
>JANHZT010004065.1:74618-87452 GCA_032468215.1 Stegonotus admiraltiensis
GCGCTTATTTTAACTCAGGCGCTGAAAAGCCCAATTGGGCTTATTATCCAGAGAGGTCTTAGTTTTGGGAAAACACGGTATATTTTAGCAGTTTGATTAATCTTTCTTTTCTCAGAAAGGGTGGAATGATCCAATAGGAAGCCTTAAACAAGGATCTGAAGTATAAAAATCCCTTATCTATCTATCTATCTATCTATCCATCCCTCCCTCCCTCCCTCCCTCCCTCTAATTTATCTGCTGCCCATCTTGGGTGCCTTCAACATTACAAGCTATAAAATGGTAAAACATAAATATTTCTAAAAACAGTAAACATAGAATTACAATCAAGAGTAATTAACCATGGTTTGTTGAAGGTATATAAATTCTGCAAAAACACAACATTTATATAGTTTTTAGTTTATATGAGATTTGCTGGCCACTTTTGGCTATTTTTATTACTTTTTGTATCTTAAGAATATCAGATTTGAATATGACATGAAACATATAGGAATATCCAGGCAAATTACAAATTATGTTCCCCATTCACTCATCACACTATACTATACCTGCAATCACAAAGTCAACAAAATTGTGGTTATTGCTCTAGATCAGCGGTAGGCAAACTTGGCTCTTTTACACCCTGTGGACATCAACTCCCACAATTCCTAAGACAGCAAAACTGGAATTCTGGGAGTTGAAGTCCACAGGGTGTGAAAGAGCCAAGTTTGCCTACCACTGATCTAGATCAAACCGTTGCTTATTTACCCACCATGCCAAGCTAAAAATAAAACTAATTGCATAATGGTTAACAAGGGAGGAGCTTAATTCTGCAAGTGTCTCAGTCCTTCAAGCTGAACAGGCGAGAACACCATTCCTGGCTGCTGTCTCCACCCACAATGGAGAACAATAACAACAATTTGTAGGGAGTCCATGTAATAGAATTGAGGAAAAGCAAAAGCTATTCATCTTGCTCTTAGTAGTCCATTCTGAATTCATAAATTCAGAACACCAGATGACTAGCAAACATGCAAGATTTCTCGGTTGCTGTGTAGTCACACTAACTGTAGTTGGTCTGGAGAACTGCATTTGAAACTTTATGTGCAAAAATAATTTAAATTTATAATCTATAAATTACATTTCATCTAAATATATTAGTCTCAGATTTTTCTCCTGGAAAAAAAAACCTCAGCAGTGGTAGTGTTTTATTGGTTGAAGAAGGTATTAAAATAGCTTTTTTACCCTCTTTTTCAAAAACAGAAAGAAGGAAGGGATATTAAAACAATGAAGGAGAAAGATAACAAAAATTCTAAAGATCAGGTTGTTTGAAGACCCTAAAGGAAACTCATTTTGTTAATTAAAGCTATTTAATTATATGTGGTAACAAGCTTCAATGAAATTTATTGCCATTTTAAAAGCTTTATGTTTCTCCAATTTAAATGAAAACAGTCTTTGTATAAACTGGTATTTTCCTTTGTTCTCAAACATATCAAATAAAGAATAGAAATTGAATTTATCCAACCATCTTCTATTACACTAGTTTCTTTTGACATTTTCGGCTCCCTCATCACATTTGTGTTTTCAGAATCATAATTGCCCTTTCGTCTCTACAGACTGAAGATATGAGGACACAAGCAATAATATACTTTATTCCCAAAGGTTCTGGAAGAGGGAGAGACAGACACACACACACACACACACACACACACACACACAGAGACAAAAAATGCAACTTACTGGCAACAAAAGCCTTGTAGCTGCTGAAGGAATCTTCCCACATGGTATCCAGAGAAGCCACGATGAGAAAAACAAATCCTACAATAGGTTCAGAGAAAGAGAAAGAGAAAGAGAAAGAGAAAGAGAAAGAGAGAATGTCTTGTTAGTAATGCCATTCTAGTGAAAACACCTTCTCTTTATGCCCAGGAGAAATTTGGAATGCTAAGTACATCTTTCTTGTAAGCGTTATTAAGAATCTTGTTCTTATAGCATTATTAAAATCTACAATCATGCAACCAAGGCCTCTCATAATACATCACTTATGACTTTTATCTACATCTATACTATTACAATAGATTTATTCCTCTATTTCTCTAAAGCAGACCTTTACGGACACCCAGCTCTTTGGCTGTCCCTGTCTGGCCCTCAGGAGATCAACTGGAAATTAGAAATCAAATATAAATAAGATGTGACATATATTCTTACTAGTAGCAACTAATCAAAACTATCATTTACTGCTCTTCATAAAAGCAATAAAATTAATATTGAATTAAATTAAATTCAGTCTATTGGTTTGGCCCTCCACAACAGTCCCATTTTCTTATGTGGCCCCTTGGAAAAATTGCCTATCCTTGCTGTAGAGCCGAGGTGTCAAACTGGAGGCCCATGGTCTGGATGCATCACGTGCAGGCCACACCCACTCCAGCTCCACGAAGGGGAAAAACATTGTGGAATGTCACATGATGGCAACATGACGCGGCGAATTTGACACCTGTTACGTAGAGCATTACTTTTTTAAAATAGAAAAAGAAAAAAAAGGGAAGGAACTGCCTGGGAACCAATGTGCGAAAAGAGCAGGGTTTCATTACTGTATGAAATCAGAATTCTGAAATGGGAGTTTCAGAATTCTGATTTCATATAGTGGGTTGTAGTCAGAAGCTGAATCAGTTTCGCACTATGGGAACGAATAAATTTTACAAGATACAGGAACTTTCTACCGTTGCAGTTCATACCACAAACACCCTTATGTGTTGATTCTTGATTTTATGTCTTCTTCCACCCACTGTGAAGTATGACAGTAAAATATACTTCTTGTGAAACAAATTCAAGTCAAAGGTCTCTGGAGTGTTTGCTACTATCTTGACAGGCTGAGACACAATACCCTTGCCTGTGGTAGCTGCTACTCGATTTTTTGTTTCTGAAATCTGAAGACAGTGTGACAGATCACTTCCAGTTCAGCCTGTCAATATGGCACTTTTGAAGTCCCAATTCATGAAGTAGGCCGTTGCACTAAAATCACTGATCTTCTATATTTGTGTTCGTACTGTATAGTATTTATACTTCTTAATTTGATTGTTTTTCTCTTCCCTCCTTGGTCAAGCACACACTGGGCACTGCATCAGAACAAAAAGACTTATCTCTTCCCTTCCACAAACCCAGCACAAAGTCAAAACTAAGATTGCTTTACCTGGAGATGCCAAGATACTTAAATTCTACAAATAAACTTATTATGAGAAATTAAATCTACATCCTAAATTCCAAAGATAAGCCTTATTCAGACTCCCTTTATACTGTAGCTCTCATAAAAAGCATGTTTTATGATCCTTCCAAAAACACCATAGTTCATCAAAATTAAATTCAGTATTGTAAGGTTATTTACGTAAGAACAGTGTGTTCTGATGCACTTGAAAGTAATGTAATTTGACCCATTGGATTTTTTTAAAAGTCACCTATGGTGGGAGTGCTGACCTTCAAGTAAAGGAAAACCTTTAAATGTTCTGTTGACATTTGAACTACAGAAAGAACAAAAATATCACCTCCCGTACCATCTGTACACAGCCTTGGACTTTGCCCTCTGCTTTTCTGTTTATTATGGTTTATTTGAAATGATGGTAACTTATAATTAACAAACTAAAACCAAAGCAGAATCGTTTTTCTGAAGTTTCAGAATTTTGCCAGCTTTGAAAAACTACACCATTGATGTTTAAAAGCATATAAATTGTTTCACATTGTGAAGAATTTTTTTAAAATATCTAAGATGATATTCTATACAGCAATTTATATCTAAAAACTAGTCCTTTCACTTATAGTTTGTAGGAAAAACTGGAAAGTCCTGTCACTGCTTCTTGGCTGATAAACTGCTACTCAACAAATAATCCTTCTCTGTTCTTCTATAATAAAGAACTATTAATCCTTTCAACAATTGCCTTCCTTTGCCATTTTACAGTGCAAATCAATATGAGCCCTAAGAAACATCTCAAGCTGAACACATGATACATTGATTAAGGGGTAATTCTCTGTATGTATAAATAAAGCACACAGCATTTATAGAAGAATGATTTTCAGAAATGCTATTATTTAGGCTGTCTCTGGGTGTACAGGGTTCAAAAAAAAAGACAATGAACTGTTCTTCCTTTGGAGACTAGAAATGATAGAGGATTGGTTCACCAACTTTCATATAATTCAGGCAGTTTTCCCCATTCCCCTTTTGTCAGCACCCATGCACAAAGACACCCTGTTAAAAACAACTCCACCAAGGAGGAATGTTGATTAATTCTTATCAACTGTACAGTAAGTTAAAATGTTGTGAGTTAGGACTATATTTTTCCTGAGTGCCAAAAAGAAGTATATCTCATATGACCCTCAGTAACAGGGTAAATAATATTTGTTACATGAGAAGTAGGCAATTGTTGATCTTCTGGTTCACTATAATGTTAAAAGCATTTTGTGAATGCTTCAATAAAAGGCTGCCAAAGGAGAGATTGTTATGGCACTATAAGCAACACTTTGTCTTTTAGAGCTGTGCATCATTTTGCATCTCAGGGCAAAAAGGTGCTTTGGCAAGTGTAACTCCTGTGCCGATGTATCTTCTCCTGGAATCACACTGAAGCCATAAAGGGTGGACAAATGGTTGGAGAAAGAGATCAAGTTGTTCAAAGGAGCTGCAACCAGAGACTTCCCAGGTAACCTTTCTGTCACACTTGTAAGTGGCTGAAGGGAGGGAGGTAAGGAAGGCACTGAAAACACTGGAGCATGGGGAAGCTGGTGGGATGGGAGCTGCTGAGGAGACATGGTGAGAGGGATAATGTCCTATACACCAGCTTTAGTCTATTTCTCTGGCAAACTATTGCTTCATCTGGAACCCAGAACAAAGTATTCTACATTACAGTTCTTCTAAACATGGTGGTACTGAGACTATTTAGCAGAATTTCTCAAACATAATAGAGGTATTCCTTAATTTACAATCATAATTGAGCCTAAAATTTCAGATGCTAAGTGAGACATTTGTTAATTAAGTTTTGCCCTGTTTTACGATCTTTCTTGCCACAGTTCTTAAGTGAATCATTGCAGTTGTTAAGTTAGTAACATGGCTGTTAAGTGAATCTGGCTTTCCCCATTGACTTTGCTTATCAGAAGGTCGCAAAATCCTGGGACACTGTAACAATCATAAATAGGAACTGGTTGCCGAGCATCAGAATTTTAATCACATAACCAGGGGGATGCTAGAACGGTCATAAATGTGAAAAACAGTAAAAGGTCACTTTTTCAGTGCTGTTGTAACTTTGAATAGTCACTAAACGAACTGTGGAGGACTAGCTGTAGTTTGTTCCAGGTTGGGAACAAAAGATATTTTCCATTCCACATATACCCCTGCTTTTAAATTAATTTCAGGTAATACTAATGACAGCTTCTCATGCGATACGTGGGCACTAGTACTCATTCAGTACTAGAAGGTGCCATTACTAATTATTTCCGAATTACAGTACCCAATGCATCTGAAGGGCGACAGGTTAGAGAAAGATGACTTAATATCCAAAATAAGTCATTTTTTAAATTAAACATTGTAATACTAACAAAATAATGAAGCAAGTAAAAATAGAATTTTAAAAAAATCTATTTTTGGTGTTGTATACATATTGTTGATTCAGATCATATCATTAACAGTGTAATCAGTCAATAAATATACTTCTTTCTTTAAGTTACAGCATTCCTAGAATAACAAATAAAAAAGCAAGCCTATTTAATTACTTGGTTTTGTTGCTATTTCTGATTGCTTTAGAAATGTTCCTGCTGAAGCTGGAAAGCTTAATTGATTTAATAAGCAACATGCTTTTTCCCACTTTCCAAATGTTAATAGAAAAGATTCAGAGTAGCTTTGCAAGGTCACCATATGTCCCCCTCCCCTCCCAATCCATTTGGAACTGAATCAAATGGAAATTATCAGTCTCTGATCAGCTGTCACACAACTGCAAGTTTAAACACTTTAAACTGACAATCCGTTTTCTGCAAGTCGAAACACCATCCATGTTTTAGACCTTCTTTTATTCCACAGGTCAGAGCACTTCAGAAGCTGAAAATGTTGCATCGTCACATAGTTTAGCCCAAATGCATTCATTTTTTCTCCACTTAAGCATTTCTTAGCACAGTCAAGCCTCATCATGTCCACAACAGCCTCTCACCACAAAATAAGAAGGAAAACATGCTGTTGCACAGAGCCATTTGTGCTGCAATGCAATGCAAAGCGTTTAACCACAGATATATTTATTTGGTCTCATGAATTCAGAAAGCCATATGAAACAGTTATTGTGAAACCATCCATTTATTTTTGAAATTACCCGAATAGCAAAACATCTAAGGTATGTACATGTCCCCAAACTCTTTAAATCTAAATAACATTATTTCTTCTAAAGAAATTTTGAAATACTATTAAGTTTCGTAAGGATTCTTAATATAATATTAAACTATAAACCTTAGGCCCATTAGCCACTTTCCATCAACTCATAATAGCTATAAACCAGTGGTTAAGGCACTGGGGATCTTGAATTCAACTCCTGCCTAAGCCATGAAAGTGAGCTGGGTGATTTTGGGCCCAGTCACTCTTAATTCAGCCAAACTCACCTCACAGGGTTGTTGCTGTGGGGAAAATAGGAGGAGGAAGATTAGTTGGATATGTTTGCTGCCTTGAGTTATTTGTAAAAATAATAAAGGCTGGATACATACATACATACATACATACATACAGAGGTGTACTTCCTTGGGGAAGCGCATATAGAGTCCAGGGGAGGTGTGAAGAACCTTTTTAGTTGTACTTTGTTATAAGTCTACATTTCCCCAAAATTCATTCTATTGTTTTCATTTATGAGTGGTGTTTTTTTAGATTTTTAGGAGAGATGTGAACATTACAGTAAAGAAAGGATGCCTAAGGGAGGCCTACAATTCACAAACACTCATTTCAATAGAAATATCCTAGTAAGAAAGAAGACAAAAAGAAACGAATTTTCTTCTGCTCAATGTGACTTTTGGTAACTTCACAAAAGCAGCAGAATGGAAAAATAACGGAAACCAATTTTTCCCAGGCTAATGGGAATTTTCAAAATTAGATAGAGCAAGCTTTCAGACACCACACAACTTGGAAATGGACTTGAACAATGCCTTAAGCAATGTCCTACAATAAAGGGGCTTTTGGGACCACCCCATGTCAAACTCCTTCTTGCTTCTCATCTTTTTTCTGGGACATCCTTTTGCTACCAGTTCCCAAGGCATTTTCTCACCCTTCCCTTCTCTGTAAGTGGCAAATTTACAAGGTAGTCACGGCAGCAAGAGAAACCATGAACAATTGGAACTGCAGTCTTCATTTCTCATTCAACAAGTTGCATGCCTCTACTGAGCCAATGTGTTAGAATTTCTCCAAATAACAAATTCTTATCTGTGTCAGGAAGTCTAACAAGCAGAAACACTATGTTCCTGAAGGGTATTTGGAATGGCTACATCAATTCCAGGTGATAGCTTAAACTAGCTGTTAGAAAGACTAAGTATGAGTCATGCAGGAAAAGAATTTACTACTCACTTAAACTAATACAGATGTTTACAAAGATATTATAATCCATGAAAAAGGTTATACTACTGAGTAACTCATGTACAAATGAAAAAAACCCAAGATTGCCCAAGCTAAAACTGCTGCTTTTTAAAAAAGACTATATTTGGAAATAAATAGAAATAATCCACAATGCTAAGGGAACACCTAGTTTTAAAACATCCTGTTTGTCTGTTTTTAAAATTTGATTCTTTTCTTGCCCAGGGTTCCTGCAACCCATTGCAGGAGTTATATACTTTTTAAAGATATGTCTTAATTTTCTGGACTCAATCTCCTGGTCCGTGGATCGACACCAATCCAGAAACCAGTCCACACAAAGAAGCAAAGCCTCATACATGGGATATAGGCAGCACGCAAGCCCACGCCCACTCTGGTTCATGGGAAAAACCTCTCTCCATGGAACCAATCCCTGGTGCCCGAAAGATTGGAGGCAGCTGTTCTGGACTACAACTGAGAAGAACTTTGAGGGGAAATGGGCTTTGCCTTACCTGAAAGCCCCTTCCGACTGTGTTGGGTCCGGCGGTCAGGTATGGGTTAATACTCTCCGATGTTGCTGGATCGAGGCTGCTAGTTGAGAAGCTCCTCCTCCTCCTGTTGCTTCCCACCTTTCTGAAGAGAGACGATTTGTAGCAGACTGACACAGTGAGCTGAAACAGAAGGAAAGAAATCCCAGGAGCACACTGAACTGGCCTGGGTCGTTATCAGGGTGGGGCTGACCGCCGGACCCAACACAATCAGAAGGGGCTTTCAGGTAAGGCAAAGCCCATTCTCATTGATCTTGGGTCCGGCGGTCAGGTATGGGACATACCAAAGCCCAGACCTACCGGGTGGGACCTCCCTGGGCCAAAGAGGCGGGCCCACGGTGAACCTGTTGCAACACCCAGCAGCCAAAGGCCGCATCAGCAGATGCAAACTGATCCAGCCGGTAATGGCAGATGAAGGGAGTGGGAGACACCCAAGCGGCAGCCCGGCAAATTTCCTCCAGGGAGGCCTGGGTAGCCCAAGCAGCCGAGGTGGCCGCGCTACGGGTGGAATGGGCCGTGATACGTGAAGGAACCAGGCAGAGCCTGAAACTCATACGCTGTGGTGATAGTCGCCCTAAGCCACCGCCCCACCATAACCGAGGACACCTTCTGGCCCATCGTAGAGGGCTGGAAGGAGACGAGGAGGGATTCTGATCGTCAAAAGGAGGAGGTCCTGCGAAGGTAGATACGGAGGGATCGCCTCAAGTCCAGGATGTGCCAAGCCCATTCTAATGGGTAAGAAGGATTTGGGCAAAAATTAGGTAGGACCAGTTCCTGAGCCCTATGGTCAGGTGAATTAAGTTTAGGGAGGAACATAGAGTCCAGCCTAAGGACAACCCGGTCTGAATAAAATATGCATAAGTCGGCCCTGATTAGGGCCGCCAATTCAGAAATACGTCTGGCTGAGGTAATGGCCAGTAGGAAAACAACCTTGTAGGATAAAAAGCGTAAGCCCAATTTCCGCAGAGGCTCAAAGGGGCCCTTGGTCAGAGTGTCTAGAACGCGGGGCAAATCCCAGGTGGATGCCTGTGGATAGGGGCCGGGCAAAGGTTGGAAGCCCCCCTGAGAAACAGCCGAATTAGAGAACGTCCGGAGAGGGACGCCTTGGACCCGCAGCACAGAATGGAAGACAGGGCTGCAACTTGCCTGCATAAGGTGTTGGGAGCCAAACCTGCCTCAAAGCCGTCCTGGAGGAACTCCAGCACTTGTACGGTAGAGGCTGACGTGGAGACGATGGACCGTTGGGTGCACCAGGTGGCAAATGATTTCCAGGTAGAATCATATATTTGTGTTGTCGAAGGACGATGAGCCGCCTGGATGGTGGTGACGATCCTATCAGGTAACCTGGCAGCTGTTAGCAGGCACCGCTCAACCTCCAGGCGGTTAGCTGTAGCCATGTGGGATCCAGATGGAGGAGGGACCCTTGGCAGAGGACCACTCTGTCCGGCGGAAGATGCCATGGAGGATGGACCGACAGAGCTTGGAGGTCCGCGAACCAAGGGCGACGTGGCCAGTGAGGGGCGATCAGCAAAATCTCCGCTCGGAGTAGTAGCATCTTCCTTATGACCTTGGATATTAATGGCAGAGGCGGGAAGGCATAGAGGAGACTGACCGGCCATTTGCTGTATAGAGTGTCTACTGCTTCTGCACCTTGTTCAGCTGCTATGCCCTGTTGGATGGCCTGGGGTATATATGCAGCCAGATCTGGAGAGATGAGAGGTCTCTGCCTGTCCTCCCCACTTGCTTGGGGGGCAATCTCTGAAGGGGCAGTTGGAGGAATAGGGGACCGCATCGCAGGGGGGGGGTGTTCTCCCCTTGGGCCCCAAAAAGCACTTCATTGACTTGCCTCAGGTTATATAAAATGGCAGCATCCCCATCCGGGGATAAAGCCGGAGTCTGGACAGGAGGAGCAGGGCTGGGGCCTGCCGGGGTGGAAGCCTGATTCAAGGTTGGGGCTGGATGGTCCACTTCCTTAATGGAGGCCTCTTTAATAGCTTTTTGTATACATCGTTCTATGGCTTGGTGAAGCCTCATCTCCTCCTTGGCCAGTGTCAGTTGCTGTGGAGGAGGACTTTTTAGACCTTTTGGCAGGGATGGCTGACAAAGTTCCCAGTCGCTCCTTATCGGGAATGTCATGTTTTTTGGTCTTGGCCTGTCTAGCGGTGGCCATCTTAGAAGGATTGATGGAGTAAAGGCCTCAAATCTGCACGAAGCTGGTAGTCAAAATGGCGGCCGGAGGGATGATGAGGCAAAATGGCGATGGCAACCCAGGGAGGAGGGGGGAAAGGAAGGTCTTGTGATTGATCCCCCCCAGAAGGGGCTTAATGGCCTCCAATGCAGCGCGAATGGACTTACGAGGTGCTGAGGTGATCCCACAAAGCTCGGATCGTAGCAGCGGTCCGATCAGGCCCCACTGTGATTCCTCCTTATGGCCTCCGGTGTATGGGTGAAGCCCAGGAGATGCCGCTGCGATTAGCTGTCGTCCGACAGCAAAGCCGCCCTGCCCAGCGGCGCCAAAATCAAATTGAGTCGAGCCGCTCACCTGCAGCCACCGCTGCTTCCAATGGAGACCAGCAATGCTGGTAAGCTCCAAATATCCCCTCATGCTCGCAGCCGTGAGAAACAGCCGGAAAGTTTCAATTGGAAAGGAGCCTGCTACCAGAAAGGCTGGGAGGCTCAAGATCGAAAACGGTTGTGGCAGCGGGATCAGGCGTGAGCCCTTCGCACTGTGTGGGGAGGCTCAATCAAAGGGAAGCCTACGACCCCAACCGCCAAGCAGTCCTCAGCGGACTCGGGCACAAAGCCCTTCTCGCTGGCAGGCTCAACCCAAAAGGAGCTAGATGGCAGGTAAATTCAAATTATCAACAGTCAAATGATTTTCAATATATTTACAGTCAAATCGAAGCTAACTAGAAGAAAAAGGATCGTGGAACCAACAAAGGGATGGCTCAAATTCCGTGTCTGACCCAAATCGGATCGAGTCTGAAAGCTGGGAAGCAACAGGAGGAGGAGGAGCTTCTCAACTAGCAGACTCGATCCAGCAACATCAGAGAGCATTAACCCATACCTGACCGCCAGACCCAAGATCAATGAGAATGATTTATTTCAGCATTATTTCCAAGAAGAGAAGGCCAATGCTAAAATAAATGTATTGTGAATCTTCCCTGCTACTTTCTGGTAACAGCAGCATGTCCGGTTTATTTATTTATTTATAGATACATACAATTTGAACTGAGCAACTGAATTTCTATCTTTGTGAAATTTACAATGAAATGGATAAAATTTCCTTTTCGATGCCTTGCTGCTTCAATTACTTAACTGAAATATCCAAGATATTTAATGAAGTCACTGTGAACGGAAATGCTTTAGAATGGAAATGTTTCCTGAGGTTCATCACTTGAGATTCACTATGCTGATGACCTGGTGCTTTCTTTTCATTACGACACATTTATTTTTTAACAATAAACAAGAAAGTAAACGTTTTAGTTCTGCAGCTTATTGATAATAGTTTGGGAACAGAGGAGTGTGTATTTATCTTACCCCTGAAAAAATGTCCATACTAATATACTAATTATTAATTAATAGCTACATTATTCATTAGTATAAATTGTTAATGATAAATAATCTGAGGTTCATTTTTTTATTTGGATAAGAATATTTCCAAAAGTCAAGTTTTCTTTACAAAACACAAGGATCAGAGGATTACAATCCAGAAGAAATTTGCTGAAATGGAACTCATATCTCAATGCTTAAATGCTGTAAAGCTGGTTAGGAAATGGCTGGCAATGGAACTAGGTGGGTCTACTTTCTCACATGCAGCATCATTCAAAACAAAGCTATGTATCATCTTCTAACAGTTTTAATTATTATTTGGCCTATAGAGCAGTCATTATATTATAAAAGCAAAAATCTAAGCACAGCAGGACAGGGCCTGGATTTATTATTTAGCATATTCCATTTACATCACAAACCCAGTTTAATATCATAGGCTTAACAGTTAACTAATTCCTTTCTGTTTGCAAACTCTACCAAAAGGGAATCTTTGGTCTTGCTGATTCCTGGTCATCCATGGGTATAAGCAAACGTGTAATGATATCATCAGATGATGCAACTGATATACTTGCATTAGATGTCCTGACATTATTACTTGAGCAATAGTGTCAACTATTAGCACATAATAGTATGTGCTCAACGTTCTATCTATTAGTGGAAATAAGTCATTGTTCGAAGCTGGCTTATTTCTGTTAACTATATTTAAGATGTACCATGCTTGGAACTGGAGACAGAAAGTCATGCTTAGTATTAAAAACAACTCAAGGCAAATTTCCAAAAATGTTCTACCACAGGAAGAGAGGGGAAACTGGGAGAACTCAAGTCTTTTTTTTCTAGTTTTATCTTATCCCTAGCAAGATTAACATGGTTGCACTTTAAAACCAAACCAGCCAATGAAAATAGACAGACCTCCAGATATTGTTACTGATCCCCAAAGCGAAGTGATTTCATGTTAAAAACAATCAATGCATAAATAAGTCAGTGCTAAGTTACCCCAAATCACAAACTGAATAGCAAATTACAGAATCCCCTAATTAGGCTTGAGCTTATTTAATTTGTTTGTTTTATCAGTGTAGGAAGTTAGCACCCACTCCTTTCCTAGAAGAATGAAATATCTTAGGAAATATTAAAAAGGCAGAATATTATATTTCCTTGGATGAGAAATGGAGAAACATGTTTTAAAGACAAAGC
>JANHZT010004065.1:89918-103068 GCA_032468215.1 Stegonotus admiraltiensis
ATAGTTATATAACTAATTGGTTTATATTAAAATGTTGAATTTGTATTAAACAATTGTAATATTACATAATTAACCAACGTGAGGATGGATATAAAAATAGATGACAATGGGAAGAGGTATAATATAGAAGGGAAAAATTGATTTTGATTAGAGATGAGGATGAAGGGTAATATTGGTTTTTTAAAAAATAGATGAGGAATAAATATGGCAAAAAGGAAATATAGAAACTGTAAATTTAATTGAAATGACTAAACACTGTGTAAATTTGTGAACCGGCCAAATACTCTGTTCAAAGAAAATACATTGTATGCTTGTATATGTGTTTGTCTAAAAAATAAAAAAAAACTTTTTATAAAAAAAACAAAACAAAAAAGGTAGGTGCATCTTATATTCTGGTGTGTCTTATACTCCGAAAAATACGGTAATAAAAACATAAAATTAACAAGTACATGGGCACTTTCAGGATCAAATATTTATCATGTTCCAAATGAACAAACTCTTTATGAATTACTTATAGCAGGGGTGTCAAACTCACGTCGTCATGGCAGCGTCATGTGACGTATCGGGACATTTTTTCCCTTCGCTAAACCGGGCGTGGGTGTGGCCAGCACGATGCATCCTGCCCGTGGGACAGGAGTTTGACAGCCCTGGCTTATAATGTCCAACTTCAGAAAACCAGTCACTATTTCTCCCTTGATTCCTTTTTCACACATTATTATTTTGTAGGTTTGACAGTATCACAGACTATAGTAATATTTAACATTTGACTGTGAAGAAGTAATTAGGTAGTATACCAAGAGTTTAAAAAAATCTCTTTGTTTTAAATTAAAATAACATATCATTACTGAGTTTTTAAATAAATCTTGAGTTTATTCATTGGTGAAATGCCTTCTTAATAATGCTGTATGAGACAATGGAAGTGTGCTGATGATTCACTAGCCCTGAGTTATTTAAAGGGATGACTCCAATTGATTTCCATGGCAATTTGAAGTTATCACTCCGCCAGCTAAGGAAAACAAGGCTGTTAATATCAGAATTATTATTTTAAGTTATTTCCTTTATCTTCCAACAAATTAATCACATTACACAGAGACAGATAGACAGACACAGACACACACACACAGAGAGAGAGAAAGAGCTACACACCTTGAAAAGTCAAAACAGATTTCAAATTTCTGCTTACTGAAAATATTGAAAGCAGAATTCTGTTGCTTCAAGATAAAATATCTATCTATCCATATATCTAATTTATACAGCCATCCATCTCACAAAAAATGACTCTGGAAAGTGTACAACAGTATACTAAAATAATAAATATATAAAAACAGTCACTGTAAAATTTAACAATATTAAAAAAAAATTAAAAACCATATGGCACAGGAGGAAGTAATTATCAGCTACAGTAATAAAACTATTCTATGATTTCATAGAACCCTTGGGACACCCAGGGCTGGTGACAAAGCCAGATCTTGAGGAAACTCAAGGCAATGGAGCTAAACTCAGAAGGGAGGGGAAGTTCCAAAAGGCAGGTGCCACAGTAGAGAAGGCCAATTTTTGGGGATCTACCAAATGTAGATCCCTGATGGGCAGAAGCCACATCATGTCTTCTCTACCAGAGTTGCTTGGACGGGCAAAGGTAATGTTTAATGTAATGTAATATGTATTTAGGAAATTTGCAATGTTGAGGTAGAGATTAAAAGGTTATGAAGTAAAATGACTTTTCCTTCTTTCAACAAATGATTAAACACACAAACATGATGGGTAAAACATGCATGCTTAATACTGCCAATCCAGGGTCCATTTCTGGTGATGCTAGGATTGCTCCTTCCAAAATTCCTATCCAGCAGTTGTCTGTGTGTGTTGGGAATAAGATCCTGCCTTATATTTTTTTGAACCCTGAAATAAGCACTTGGCCTTATTGCCATGCGCTCAAAAGCCTGATCGGGCTTATTATCCGGGGATGTCTTATTTTGGGGAAAACAGGATAAGATCTTTAGGATATTTTAAAGTCTCTTTATCTCCTGTACTAAACCAAGGAACAAAAGATTTGACTAATTTTATCTTCTTTTCATAATCCAGGTCTCAGAAGTTGACAAAAAGGAATTCAACAAAAAATGTATTACACATATCCAAGGAAAGTTCTGGCTGGCATATAGCTACGGTATTAACCAATAAAAAAGAAAATTAAAAAAAAGAAATAAAAGAGGAATCAGCAACTTTATGATGCACTGGATACCAACTGTTAAATACTAAGTGTAATAAACAGTAATTATTAAAACTATTTTAGCCAATACTAAACTGTATTGGAAAAGTGAATATACTTTCTCAATTTTATATCCTGTATATGCACCTTCAAGCGTTTCCAGAAATGTTATTATGCAAAAGTCTGAATAGATTTTTAAGCATATTAAAGATTTTCTTTTCTCCTACTACAACCAAGAGAATGAATATAATAGTTCCACCTGGGCAATTAAGCATGCTAAACCCTGTTACTAGAGACATGC
This sequence comes from Stegonotus admiraltiensis, assembly GCA_032468215.1. Classification (NCBI taxonomy): domain Eukaryota; kingdom Metazoa; phylum Chordata; class Lepidosauria; order Squamata; family Colubridae; genus Stegonotus; species Stegonotus admiraltiensis. The sequence goes on from JANHZT010004065.1 coordinate 92,423, forward strand.
CTGTAACACACATTTAAAACAAGATATCCTAAACTTAACACTTTTTTAAAAAGACAAGAAGTATTCTCGTTACCGAGTATTACCACAGTTTCTGCATGAACTAATATTAATTTATAGAAACACATTTCAGGCAGACATACTTTATCAAGACATTCTGATTTAATGAGAGCAATTTTGCTTTAATGAGAAAAAAAGGGAGATAGAACTATCAACCTTCCTCTCCACCGTATTTATCTGAACTGAACCCTAAAAACTTTTTAAAATGTTTAAATTTTCCTTTGTAAAATCCTGATTTTATGAAAATGGATGTTGGTTGTTACCTGAGACGTCCTTTCTCTCTGGGAAGGAAACGGCAGTCAGGCATGGGATTGGCTTGTCTATGTAGCATATGACCGAGTCTGCAAATTTAAATAGCTCCGCCCTCTGCTGGAGTCCCCAGTGTTTCGGTGAGGGCGCTGATGCAGACTGACGTGTCTACCTGCAACGAGAGTTAAAATACCTCCCACCCCGCCAATAATCAGGGCCGCCAAGGAAGGGTGGGGCTGACTGCCGTTTCCTCCCCAGAGAGAAAGGACATCTCAGGTAAGGACCAACGTCCATTCTCCTCAGTGGAAGGAAACGGCAGTCAGGCATGGGACATACTACAGCTACATGTCCACTGGGTGGGAAGAAACGAGGCCCTGTTCTGCTACACGAGGTGAACTGCCTGCAGTACTCGACACCCAAAAGCTGCATCCGGCGAGGTGTAGGAGTCCACCTTGTAGTGCCGGATAAACGGCGTAAGGCTCGTCCAGGTCGCTGCCTTGTAGACCTCTTCCAGAGAAGCCTGGGTAGACCAGGCAGTAGAAGTGGCCACACTTCTGGTAGAGTGCACCGTGATGTTGCGAGGTACTGGTAACGATTACCATTGATAAGCCGTAGAGATAGTAGCCCTGATCCACCTCCCCAGCATAAGAGCCGTGGCCCTAGCTCCAACAGAAGTTGGTTGGAACGAGATGAATAAGGCATCCGTCTTGCGGAGTGTTGAGGTGAGGCTCATGTAGATCTTGAGTGCCCACCGCACGTCCAGGGTGTGCCACGATCGTTCCAGAAGATGAACTGGATTAGGGCAGAAATTTGGGAGAGGAAGTCAGGGCTGTGAGAACCTTATTAAGGTCCCACATGGGAAAATGGTGCACCGTAGGAGGTTGGAGATTGGATGCACTGCGCAGAAATTGATGAATGACTGGGTGTTTGGCAATTGACGTGGAGGTGCCGCAGTTTAAGACAGAGGAAATAGCAGCAACTTGACGGCGAAGTGTGTTGGGCGCCAACCCGGATTCAAAGCTGTCCTGCAGAAAACGCAGAACGTGGACAACTGAGGCTGACAGAGGCAGAACCTTCATCCGGTGGCACCAGGACACAAAAGTGGACCAGGTAGCGTCATAGATCCAATTGGTAGATGCTCAGCGAGCTGCTTGGATGGTCGAGATGACTTGCGCGGGCAGTTGAGCCTTCCTCAGGAGACACCGCTCAATCTCCATATGGTCAAATGGTACCAGGTTGGGTCCGGATGCCGAAGTGACCCCTGTGTGAGAACAATCCGATGGTCGGGAATGATCCAAGGCATAGCCACAGATAGGAAGACCAAGTCCACATACCAGTGTATCCTGGGCCACCAAGGGGCCACCAAGATGAGTTCGGCCTTTTCCTCCAGCAGTTTTCTGAGAACTCTGGAAATCAAGGAGAAGGGAGGGAAGGCATACAGCAGGCCAGAAGGCCACAAACTGCATAAAGCGCCAATGGCCTCTGCCCCAGGGTCTTGATATCTGGAGAAATACCTTGACAGAGGGTGATTGGACCGCAATGCAAAAAGGTCCATGGACGGGAGGCCGAAGCAGGACACAATCTCTTGGAACAGGGAGGTCAAAAGACTCCACTTCAAATGGTCCATCTGATGGCGACTGAGAGTGTCCGCCTGAGCATTCACCACTCCCAAGATATGGTCTGCATGAATGGATGTAAGGTGTGCCTCCGCCCAGGTGCCAAGAAGTAAGGCTTCCCTCATGAGGTCAATCGAATGTGTGCCACCCATTCTGTTAATATGGGCTTTAGCCATTACGTTGTTCGTGAGGACAAGGACATCGCAAGCTTCCACTTTGTCACAGAAGTGGAGTAGAGCAAGGTGAATGGCTCTCAACTCAAGGAGATTGATATTAAGCTGTTGTTCTATGGGTGACCACTGACCTTGGGTGAGATGATGTTCCAAGTGGGCTCCCCAGCCCATGAGGCTGGCATCCGTGGTGAGTAGAAGACGCGGAGGTTCCCTGAAGGAGCCCGCTATTGAAATCGCCGACAAGGTCCACCACCGGAGAGAAGCGATGACCTTGGGGGGCAGAGCAACCCTGAGCCGGTCAGAAGGAGGGCAGGCCTTCTGACAAGGAAGGAGGAACCATTACAATTCCCTGCTGTGGAGACGAGACCAAGGAACAATGCCAAAGGTTGATACCGTTTTCTCCAGGAGATGGGAAAGACATAAGACCGAAGATGAACGGTCTGTGATGCATTGTTGAGCGAGGGATAGCAAACTAGATTGCGGGGCCTGCGAAAGAGCTACTGTGGAGGTAACAGTATTAATAACCATTCCCAAGTGCTGAAGACTGGTGGAGGGAGTAAGGTGGCTTTTAGCCCAATTTATGGAAAAACCATGGTCTTGGAGCACGCCAATGGTGGTGGCCAAGTCTTGGCAGGCGTCCCGGAAAGAGGTGGATTGGATAAGAATATCGACTAAATAAAATTGAAGTCTAATGGGAAGAGAACGAATGTGAGCGACAAGGGCTGCCATAATTTTGGTAAAAACCCGGGGAGTGGAGGAAAGGCCAAATGGTAAGGCGATATATTGATAATGTCCTCCCCGGTAGTAAAAACGTAGGAATTTACGATAACTAGGGTGGAGATGTGGAGGTAAGCCTCCGTTAAATCGATGGAGGAGAGAAAATCTCCTGGTCTGATGGTATCAAGAATAGAGTGGAGTGAGTCCATCTTGAACGGGCAGTAAATTACATACTGGTTCAGAGCCTTGAGATCCAAAATAGGTCTCCACCCCCCAGAGGATTTCCTCACTAAAAACAAATGGGAGTAAAACCCTGGCCATGCTGGTCCATAGGGACCGCCTGAATGGCCCTGATGGATAAAAGGTGTTTAATGGCCGATGAAACAAGGTTCCGCTTGGCCAGGTCTCTAGAGACGGGGCAAGTGCAGAAAACAGTCGGAGGGGGTAGAGTGGAACTCCAGGGAAAGACCGAAGGAGACAATCTCTCTCACCCAGAGATCAGAAGTGGACACCACCCACCGTCTGGCAAATAAAGCCAGTCGCCCCCGGATAGGAAGATCAGGAGACGAATCATCGGGACCTACGGAGAGATCTGCCCCTTCCTCCCCGAAAGGGGCACTTGGTCTGAAATCTGCCCCCCTGTCTGACCTGAGAGTCCTGTTGTGGCGGTCTGGCTGGAAAGGACTGTTGGAAACATGGCTGGTAGAAGCCAGAGTCAGAGGCACGAAATGGCTGAGGCCGTGGGTAAGGGGCATAGTGGGAGTCACTCTGTCGAGAAACCGAGGGCAAAATCTTATGCCGATCCCTGGTCTCCACCAGAAGAGGTTCCAAGGGCGCTCCAAACAAAGAACCAGCCGAATAAGGTGAAGATGCCAGTTGCCATTTGCTCCTGGCATCAGCCTGCCAATGTTTGAGCCGTAGAAGATGGCGAGAGGTTATGATTGAACCAATGGACTTGGCAGCAAACCTTGCAGAATTTAAGGTGGTGTCTGCAGAATACTCCAGTGCTGCAACGATTTTGTTCAGATCCTGGTGAGTTCGCGTATCTGAGGGAGGAAGTCTGTCTTGAAGCTGCTTAAGCCAAAGAAGGGATGCCCTATTAAAGAAAGAGGCAGAAGTTGAAGTGCGGACGGCCCAGGCCGCCGCTTGATGACCCTTGATAAGAGTCATCTCCACGCGTTTGTCTTTGGGACGAAGATATTCCTCAGGCGACCCCATGACATGGGAAGAGGAAGTCAGAGCTGTAATAGGAGCATCCACAATAGGAACCTGTAGAAGATCAGAGAGTGTAGAAGCAGATTGATAAAGACGTTTATCACGACCATTAGGAGAAGGGCTGGATCCCGGAAGTGCCCATTGTCGTTGGAAAACATCAGTGAATAACTTGGGAGCTGGTATGGTCTCAGGCTCCACCTCCGGCTCCACAAACAAGGAGGATGCTGGGACTGTAGAGGTAGCGGGTGTAACTGCAGCCTGCGGATTCCCACACAATCCAGTGACAGCTAGAGCCTTGAAAAGCAAGGAACGAAAGACCTGGGGGTGAAACAGCCCAATGAAAGCTGGCTGGTCTGGGGCAAGGCCCTCATCATCAGAAAGCATCAAATCTCTGGTCTCCTCCTCCTCAGAAATAGAATCATGATCAGAATGATCAGGTGCTTCCTCTAGCTGGAAATCAGAATAGGCCTCCTGTTGTGGCTGAGGCTGAGGTGGAACAGAAGCATACTGAGTAAGAGAAGGTAGAAGCCCCTGTTGTAAACCTTGGGCTAGGCCCTATTGAATTGCTCTAGCAATCATGGCCTCTAACATGTCAGGGCAAGGCAGAATCTGAGGACCTGCAGGTAGGCCTGGTGGACAATGGTGAGCCAGAGAGGACTGAGGGTCTGCTAGCATCTCTTCTCCTATTGTGAGGGAAGAGTTGATAAGAGGTAATGTCTGAAAAAGAGGCTCAGAACCCGGTGGAGGACAAGGCCCACATGGGGTCTGGTGATCAAGAGATAATTCCCTCGTGGAATGAGCTGGCATAGAAGGCTGAGTAGGCCCTGTCGAGAAAGAAGCCTCACTATGATGGGAGGCCTCATAAGTAGCTTGACTGGCTAATAAAATGGCCACCGGCTGAGGTAAACTCTGCTGAGCCTTCTGGACAGCCTTCTCCAAGGCTTTATGTCACCTCAGCTCCTCTTTAGATTGTTTAGGGGCTTGAGAAGAAGTGGAAGGCTTCTTCGAGGGAGGAGGCAGTCCAGACGAACCCTCTCCAGGGTCACTAATGTGCCTACGCCTCCCCCCTTTTACAGCAGCTCTGTGACGATTGGGCTTCGAGGCATCCGCCATTTTAAAAGGCGCTGAGGAGTATTACGGCTGAAAAATGAAGAATTATAAAACTGCGGCTCCCATTTATCTGGCTGCTCGCAATCTGAGGCTAAAAGGGATAGCTGGTCACTCCGGCGATAGTTCTGCGCCTCCCCAGACTCTCCGGCCACACAGGAGCTGAGATGTAGGAGCCCAGTCATGACGACGCTTGTCTCCTCACTTGCACCGCCACGCGTTTCAAAACCGCTCGCCACTCGACTCCAAACGTGGTAAAAGGCGCCGAGGTGAAACCTTGTTAAGCACTGACCGTGCTGCTTGGCGAAAGCCTTTAAAATGCAGCCAAAACTGTAGAAGAAACAGCCTCCCGCTGATATCCTGGGGGGCTGGAAGGCAGTGGTCGTCTGCCAGAGGAGGCTCTGCTGTCCGGCAGGCCTCTGCCGCTGTGCGGCCCTCGGCGCTATCAGGCAAAAGCCTTTCATGCCGGCAATGCAAACAGTCAGTTGAGAAATATCAGAAATCAGAAAAAAAGGTCCAAGGACACACAAAATGAATCAGGAAAGGTGCTAGGCTGGGAGACACGTCTGTCCAGCATAGACCAAGCCGAAACACTGGGGACTCCAGCAGAGGGCGGAGCTATTTAAATTTGCAGACTCGGTCATATGCTACATAGACAAGCCAATCCCATGCCTGACTACCGTTTCCTTCCACTGAGGAGAAAGTATCTGCAACTGTCTTCATGTGATCAGAACCACCATGGTGGTGAATTTTCTGGATGGTATAAACTTAATTACTAGTACTTCTACATTCTTCTAGTCAGTTTGTGGCTCCTTAAGAGAAACCGCTTCACACACTACCTATTCTAAGTCTACACTGCTCTGGCAGTGGTGAAACTGTAAGAGCTGGTCTTCCATCTTCCTGCATGAGCATGCGTGCTGGCCAGCTGATCATCGCACATGCATGCATGCCAATAACCGGAAGACTAGCTGGCCAGCGCGCATGTGCACACCGGAGACCGGAAGTTCATTTTCGGGTGCATGCATGTGCCCTGGGCAGTTCTGAGTTGTGGTGCATGTGAAGCGTGCATGCTCCCTTTTCAGCAGTCAGTGCCGAAAAGGTTCACCATCACTGCCGTAGACCATAACATTCTCCCTCTCTCCCTCTCCTCCCCCCCCCCCACACACAATCCTCAGTAAAGCCTCTGTGTTAAATGAAATGCATTTCTTGGTAACTTAATTATAATTTTATTTTTTAAAAGCTGTTTGTCATGCAGCTTAAACGAACAAAAATATTTAATTAATGAAAGCAAATCAAATGTTTGAAAAGAATTCACACTGGGACAACTATGAACCCAAATGCAATTTAATAATACCCTTTATTTGCATGATTCTTAGCCTGGTTCTTTGTAATCTTTCTACTCAAGCAGAATTATGCAAATACCAATGCTTTCAGTATCTTATACCGCAAGAAACTGTACAGTTTCATGTTTTTGTTTGGACCTTTTGAAGATAAAGGCTTGAGTCCAGGCAACTGAGATTTGCTATTGAGTGGAAAGATCCTGAGAAAACTCCTGAGAATGACAAGATTCTAAAGACTATTTTAAATTTTAAATACCTTGCAGTCCAACAGCATTTGACATCAATACTACTTTCTTTAAAGGAAAACAAATCCAATATTGAAGAGAAAGGTCAAACATTCATTGTGAATGTACCTGCCTTGGCAACGGTGTTCAAATTATGATGAGAGGAGATCACATCATCACATTTTATATTACATTAATAAGTTAAAGTTAACAAAGCAATCCCTATGTGTTACTGAATTTTGCTAATAATCCAAAATACATTTATGATTTTAAAAAGCCTCACTGTATTCTAATGACATTTCTTCTAACGATCTACCACTGAAATCACTGACCTAACTGGCTGAGCTCAAGCCTATTAAGTAAGAGTCTATTAAGTCTCTTTAAATTTAATATACATAATAAGCATATGTTGGATTGTTATCTAAATCTTGCACAGGGAATTACCCACTAAGCAGCTCACTTTTTGTTCATTTGTGTAAGAATGGAAACAAAAATGTAATTGGGCCTCACTGTCTCCTCTCTTAAACTGTATATCATAATTATCTCTCTGGCTCCAAATGAATTCTTTAAGATTCCCACTGGAAGTAGTCAGTGTCAGTCTCTAATCACTTGCCAGAAAAGGAGCAATTAGAAGCATTTTTTTTTCTCTTCAGTAAGCATACTGGCTCCAAAATATTTCACTTTTCATCTAGAAATTGAATAAATGTCGATTATCATATTCCCAGCACTATTTTAAAGCTGCCCACCAAGAGAAAAAAATGTCCTCATGCAGGATATGATTCTCACTTGAAATACATATAAGGGTCTGGATAATTGTGCATAAAAGACTATTGGTCCTGGACTGCAAAAATCAGTTTGGTTGATGGAAAGATGGCAGCAAAAAAGATATGAACCTCAAACTCTCTGACACCATCTAGAGGTCATTTATATTTGTGGTCTAGATCTGGTAACCCTAATATGCTGTATATACATTTATTTTACAAGAAAAGTGTTTAGTGGATGTGCTCACGATTATTAAACATACATTTGCCTTACCTTTGTTTTCACATTTTATAATGCAGTGTCACTTGTTGAGATGGGCAGCTATAGAAATCAAATCAAATCAAATCAATCCTATTAGTAAGGTTGCACAGCTTTATGGAAAACAATTCCAAGTGTTAAACTCTTGTGTCAACCTTTCGGTGGAATCATTTCAAAGTAGTAGGGCCAGTGTCAAATATTAGGCAATCCAGTCTTCTTGGTAAACAAGATTTCACATTATCAGATGAGAGATTTCTTTTAAATCATGAAACTTCCCACAAAATATCTTGTAAATTAATGGAAGCACATGATACCTTCCTATTTTCATACACAATCCCATTATGGCCTGTTTTGTGCCATTATAGGTAATTGGGACCGGCAACTCAGTGATTAAGCAAAGTGGTTGGTAAGTTAATGCCCTTATGATCCTACCTCAGCTTTCCTTGGGTTTACGACCTACAAAGGTCATAAATGCAAAGATTGGTCATAAAGTTATTTTGTCTTCACTACCATAACTGAAATAAATGGCTGCTAAACAAAGTAGTTGCTAAATGAAAAAATACCTGTATTGTAATGCACTGTGTACACATCCATTATATCAATTCTTTTTATCAAAACTGACATTTTTTTCCTTAGCTCTTAAATTGAGAATTTAAAACATTAGAAGAAGTGACTAGATACTTTCACCAATGACACAGATATGAATGTACAAAAATTTAATGAAGCAATTAGGATAGCCAATATTGGTGAAATGATGTCCATTTAGTTACAAAGAGTCGGAACTGGTTGAGCAACTAATAACTAGGTAATATAGTACAGATGAACACATTCAAGAGAAGACTTTAAAGAGAAAGCACATTCTCAGGATGTGAATGTTTTGTGGTGTGGCAGCCATTCTGTAAAGAGGTAAGTCTCTCATGACATTAACCTGACTAGGCAGACTCAAAAAAATCAGTTCCTTTTATTTATTTATTTGATTTCTATAGCCACCCATCTCAACAAGTGACTGGGTAGCTTTTGCTTAGATAATGGTTCTTGACAGTCTATAGAAAAATGAAATCTCAGACATAATTAATTTCAATAAGAATTCTGCATCTTGCATATATCACTTATCATCTTGCATATTCTTAGAAAATAAATTTAGGCGACTCCAAAGTGGTAGTCTTTTGAAAATACTGTATATACATTTATGCAGAAAATGCCTAAAAGAAGTTGAATTGTAGAAAGCACCTGCAGAGACTCTATAAGAAATGGCACATAGTAAGCTAACCAAATTACCTACTGATAAACTGGTATCTTTTGAGGGATGATATAACATGTTTCCAAAATTCAAAATGTGATAACTGGCTCAAAAGAATGAAAATCCTTACCTTAGTGTTACTGTGTACCAGGTTACTTATTCAACAATAAGTATATAATGAATTATGGATATAATAAATTATGTCATAAAGTAAAACGTGAACTTACCTCACCAGAAAAATTACAAGGGGAAATTCAGCCAGGAATTTTTAAGAGATTGACATGAGCAGGAAGATATCTGTTCTATCTAATTCTCCAAGATGTTGTCTTCCGTAAAGGTGTAAAAAGATGGCTCTGTGGCCTTTCGTGATTATTAAAATAGAAAGCATACATTTTACTCCAAAAGTTAAAATGAATTCATAGGAATTTTGTGTAAGTTTCAATCAAGGCAAAACAAATCAAAATTGGGCAAGTAACCAAGAGCAATTAATCATTAATTTGGCAAACAAACAGAAAAAGCTGTCATCCTGCTTTAGAAATGAGTTTCCTTTCAAACACAAATAAAGTAAGAAATGAGATATAGAACTAAGGAATATGTATATAATAACAAACCCATAAATTCTGACTGCTTATGATGCTATTTCAGAAATGCCTTAATATCTGTCCATCAAGCCCCACTTTGATGTAGATCTTTCTGACAGGAAATCTCAGGGATTGAATTTGTGATCATCTCATAATTTTGCAATTAAGAAGGTTTCCCTTCTAAGCCAATGCAATGTGAGGAAGGAGACATCATTCATCTCTGCTTGACACAGATTATTAACATGGGTACATGAGAGAGGAGCACAGGAAGATAAAGTTTCACCTCTCATTCAATAGGCAATTCTGGAACTGATACACATTTTTAGCCTAGTCTAACTAATGGAATAGTTTGAACTGTAAAGTTGGAACTGTCTATCAATAACCCAAGCTCCTTTGGGGGTTTAAACTAATTAAAGTGATAATTCATTTGCACGGAAAAATCAACATTAATTTAAATGTTTTAGGGCAGGAGTGTCAAACTCAAGGCCCGCGGGCCAAATCCAGCCCATGGGGTGCTTAAATCTGGATCACAAGGCTGGCCTGAAAATAGCAAAGGACCAGCCTGTGGTGCCTCTGGCAGCCAAAACTTTGCTGTTTTAGCCAGCAAAGTGCTGCAGGAGGCTGTCCAGGCCGAAAATGGGGTGTGCAGCGGCCCCTGCACGGCCCATTTTGGCCAGCAAAGTGCTGTCTATCCCGTCTCTCCTTCCCCAGCCAGCCCACAGAGGAAAACTGCAATGCTGATCCGGCCCTGAAAGAAATCCAGTTTGACATCCCTGTTTTAGGGACTAAAGGGTCGTAAAAAATGAAGTTTTCTTTTTTCCTTCAACATGCTAATGTTTTAAAACCTTAAGACAGAAACCTTTAAAACCTTAAATCAGAAAATCTAGATTTAACCCAAATAGTTTTCTCCTCCTCTCAAAACAGTAAAGCCATCACTGAAATAGGATTTGGGAGGTTTAAAATTTAGAGTTGTACAAGTTTTGAGCCCAGAACAATTGCTTCAATTTCATTATGGGTTATTACAAATTAACAGTAGTACTCCAATAATATTCTGGCCAATCTCATAATATTCTGAGCATGAAACTGGACAGTTCTGAGTTCAGACCA
>JANHZT010004065.1:103168-115575 GCA_032468215.1 Stegonotus admiraltiensis
CAATGGAATTCAATACATTAAGCCCAAACCAGCAAATCATAATATGGAACATATGAATCAACAGCAGACAAATCTGTGATTTATGCATAACATTATAGGGAAAGAAAAGAACAGGCAAGACAAAGAAAAAAAATGAGAAGTCTTTGTAAATACCTCTGGATCCTTGATGTGACATGATGTTTGTCTTGATAAAGTGATGTAAAAATACACATGAACTTACACATAAAGTTCCCAATGAAATACCTGAACCATTTGTCTATGGTGATTCTCAGTCATTCAGGTCATAATTGTCCCAAACTTGTTTTTTCAAGAGGCAACTGGACTTTCTTATTTTTCTTTGAAGACGTTTTGCTTCTCATCCAAGAAGCTTCTTCAGCTGAACCTTTTTGGATGCAAAGCAAAGCGTCTTCAAAGAAAAACAAGAAAGTCCAGTTGTCTCTTAAAAAAGCACCCTTGGGACACCTGAATCATTTATTGACTCCAATCTACCAGCCCCATATTATATTCAACAAAACTATTTTGTACAAAATAAAGATCTATATTAATGATTGATCTCATATTTTAATATTTTTCAGCAAGCACTGATACAATCAGCATTCTGCTGCAAACTGCATCAGCTTGCCAGAAAAGAAAGTAGGCAAAACCATGTAGACAAAGTGATGGAAATAAAAGTTAATGTTTAAAAGAATAGAAAGCACTGCTATTTGAAATCTTGCTCCTCCTCACAAATGCCCTATAAAAAGTTTTGGCATAAGGTAAACATGACAAAAAGCCTCAAAGGAGTACTTAACACAACATGTATTATTTGATGACACATACAAGTAAGCTTTGAGGTCAATAAATGTCACAAAATTCTCACCACCTAAAGCTTTTTCATCTCAACATTTGACCTTGCAGTTTCAAAGGCAGTCTGCTATGTCTGATTCTATAATTCTGAAGGTATTATACTGTATTCAAACTTGCTAAGTCCAGACTATGGCTATTACTTATAAAAAGCATCTGTGTTTGCTAATTGGAAATTGTTAGCAGTTTTTAGTTTCTCTATTTGAATTTCTGCAACAAATTAGTCACAGTCAATGTTACTTCCTAAATCATACTATAAATTTGTATAGTTTACGGTTTAGAACAATGCTTCTCAGTCTTAACAATTAAGACAAGTGGATTTCAACTCCCAGAATTCTCCAGCCAGTACTGTTGAGAAATACTGAGAAATATTGAGAAAAAGGTTGAGAAATACTGGTTTAGAGCAGCGGTCACCAAATGGTGGTCCGCGAGAAACTTTTGGCGGTCCGCAGAAAAATTATTTGTACTTTTAATATTGCACTAAATCAGGGGTCCTCAAACTACGGCCCCTGGGCCAGATACGTGTAATGAACATTTGTGTTGCTGCAGAGAGTCTCCCCCTTTGAGGTCTTTTTGTGTGGGTCGGAGGGGGGCAGAAAATCCAACTTGGGATCTGCTTCGGCCTCCTGGTGCGGAGCTTTGGCCAAAGGCTGGAGGGAAGTGCCACTGGTGGCAGAGCCAAAGGACCTTGTTCTAGTGGGACTGCATCATGGCCTGGAACTGGCTGACCATCTCAGCCTGCTGAACCTCAAGGCACTGGTACCTAGCCTTGCACTCCCGCAGGTCTTCCCTCTACTTGGAAAGCCTATGCTCGTAGTCCTCAGTGAGGTGGCTTCTGCTGAGCCTCCTTCTCAGTCAGATCCAATTTGAACTGAGCTGTTTTGCTAACTCCTTCTCATGGTGGCTGCTTAGCTCCAACAACTGCTTCCTATTGGGGCCCTAAGGAGCTCAGGCGGGGAGGTGAGGAGTTGGCCATGCCCACACAGTCACATGATGACCTAGCCACACCCACCCAGCCAGTCATTAGGAAGATCATATTAGTGGTCTGTGGGATTTAAAATTATGAATTTAGGTCCTTGAGGTCCGAAAGGTTGGTGACCCCTGGTTTAGAGTATTCTGAGAACTGCGCCAGTTGGGAATTGTTTAGCAAATCACAGCTCAGTAATCACCAGTCTTTGGTTTTCTCGTGTGTTCTCAATTTCATGGTCAGCATGTAAACCTTCCCAGATTATATTAGCTAGTGATAGTGAGGCCTCTGCAACTAACTATATCTAAATCACTGGAGGTTTTCAAGAATAGACTGGAAAACAATTTGACTGGGAAGGCTTCTGCCTTGGGGAAGGGGTTGGACTAGAAGACTTCCAGCCCTACGATTCAGAAGAACTTTCATTTTTACAACATAGAGCAAATAAATCCTGAAAAGGTGTTACAATATTCAAGATGCCAAATGTTTCAACTGCCGTAATCACCTTAGTCTTTGTGATATTTACAAACACTTCGAACAGAAGTTCTGGGTATTTTTGGGTAATTCCTGAAGGGCCATAAATCACTCTTTTTGCAGAGACAAAGAGAGCTGTGAGAGAACCTGAACACCAGAAAGATTCATTGCAATTATTACAATAATAATTCTAACCATTACTGTATGTCAATAACCCACATCGCCAGATGGGAAGTGTCCCTGTCTTTGTGGCACAACTGTGTCCCAATCCAAAGGTTCTGTGGAAGTGATTTCAAAACACATTATCTGCCTTGAAAATAAATGTGCACAAACTTTACCATGCTTGAACATAATCTAGCAAATTGCTGAAGCTACTCATACCCATAGTCTTTCTGACAGAAAGAAACACAATCTTTCCAACAGAGGACACTGAAACCCATTAACTCCTGTCCTCACCTGTCATTTTCAGCCCCACAGGAAGTGGCAGAGTAACAGCTATCAGAAAACCTTCCCCAGAATAACTGTGTTGCTGTCAATCCAAGAGGATATTTGATTGCACACATCTACACGAGGTGCTCTTCCATAGCCCACTTACTTTTAAGGCTTTTTAAAAATAGTCTGACATGGTACCAAAGCATTAAATGTACTTACCAAAATAACACTAAAGCTCTGTAACTGTATTCTTATTTCAAGCTGTATAGGCTTCCTACCAGTATGACTTGAAATATCAGCCAATAGTTTAAAAAGAAATTGGAAAAGGCCTAGAAGATGATTGCATGCTTCATTACTTCAAACATCAAAATGGTCTTTCTTTGTGAAAAGCACTCCCATGTAGCTAAAACATAAATTCTACACGCAGATTCAGTACATGAAAAATGGGTAATCTCTGAACACCTGCTGTCATTCCTGAATTGCTGCATTATGGAACGAAATGGATAAGGCCTCTCCCTACTTCAATTTTACACTGCAGTTAAAAAAAAAATTCAATGGAAAAGTTATTCAGTATGGGGTTTTTTCAGAAAAAAAATTCAATAATTCCTTTCTTCAAAAACAAAAAACAAAAAAAAACCCACTTCACATGCTCATTCATTGACAATAAGGAATGGATAAGGTAAAGGTAAAGGTTCCCCTCGCACATATGTGCTAGTCGTTCCCGACTCTATGGGGCAGTGCTCATCTCCGTTTCAAAGCCAAAGAGCCAGTGCTGTCCGAAGAAGTCTCCGTGGTCATGTGGCTGGCATGACTAAACGCCAAAGGCGCATGGAACGCTGTTACCTTCCCACCAAAGGTGGTCCCTATTTTTCTACTTGCATTTTTTACGTGCTTTCTAATTGCTATGTTGGCAGAAGCTGGGACAAGTAACTGGCGTTCACCCCGTTACATGGCACTAGGCCCGTGATGGCGAACCTATGGCACAGGTGCCACAGGTGGCACGTGGAGCCATATCGGTGAGCACGCGAGCTCAGCTCTGGCACACATGAGTGGGCCGGCCAGCTGATTTTTGGGCCTTCTGGGCCCACCAGAAGTCAGGAAACACACTGTTTCCGGCTTCCAGAGGGCCTCTGAGGGGGTGGAGAAGCCTGTTTTTGCCCTCCCCAGGCTCCTAGAAAGGTTCTGGAGCCTGGGGAGAGCAAAAAACAGGCCTACCGGGCCCACCGGGCCATCGCATGCCAAAAGCGGGGAGAGCACGGGCGGGCGCATAGAATTATGGATGTGGGAACTCATGTGTGTGACCCCACCACGCTCCCCCCGCTTTTGGCACGCGATAGCAAAAAGGCTAGCCATCACTGCACTAGGCATTCGAATCGCTGATGTGCTGACCTTTCGAGCGACAAGGTCAGCGCCTTAGCCACTGAGCCATCGCATCCCTCAGTAGGAATGGATATGAACTGCTAATTCTACATTGGACAAATTTGGCAATTTGAAACTTAAATGAGTATTTTCAGGTGCTTGAGTGAAACTTATGTGTGAGAAAATAATGTCAAAATATTTTCCAATGTAAACTGAAATTCAAACTGTTCTAGATAACTCCTTATCCAGAACTATTTTTGAAGTTTTCAGTTCTTTTTACCCCTATGTTTTTTATGAAAGATTTAGGGATGTGTCAGCTTCTCTTAGAAAGATTTCTATGCAAATTTTTTTTTAAAAATTCCTTGTAACCCCCTACTCTATGTAGCAGATTTGTCTTGATGAAGCACTGTTTGATCCTGACTGTAAGTCCTCAGAAACAACAGAAAGAAGACATATGAACACAGATGGAAGCCATGTGCAATGGCCAGCTTTCCCCTCAAGTTGCCATCCCTAGCTGAAATCAATCCCAGAGACTCCCTCTGCTCTCCACTCAATGAATATGTACATGTGACACATTTACATATGTTTGTGTGTGGTAATGTGTATGCATCTGTATTTATATACATAGGCATACACCTCTGCCAGAAGACAGGGCAAGGACAAAATATTATACTAACTGAATAATCATTTTAATAACTACTAATTAAAATTAATTGCCTGTAAAATAAGGTACCACATTTACAAGATGAATGGGCCCCCACCTGCATATATCAAGCATTCTATCATGCAAATCACTCACACCCAAAAGCACACTCCATGCATATTCCCCTCCCTGCAGCAAGAACACTAAATAGAAAAATAAAAAACAAAAACAGTAAAAGAGAGAGAAACAGGATGTCAGCCTCTGAGACAGTTAAGAGCCATTAGGCGATTTAAAAAGAACTTTAATGGATGATAATAATAATAAGCTGAAGGAACAGTGGACCACCTAGTTAGTTGCTACAAGAAGATTGCACAGGCCAGCTACAGCATGACAAAGTAGCAACAACAATGCATTGGAACATCTGTAAGAAATACCATCTGCCTGCAAGAAAGACATGGGGGGACCACAAAATAGATAAAGCGATAGCAAAAGAAGTGGTGAAAGTGCTCAGGATTTTAGAATTCAAATAGAAAATAGAAGTATAAAAATAATAGAATAAATAAACATAAATAAAAGCCAAAGATAGTGCTAATAATGATAGGTGTCTTGGGTGCAATCCCAAACATATGGAGCACTATGTGAAGAACACCCTCGGCATTAACAAAATCTCCTTCAGTCAATTGCAAAAGGTAGCTTTACTTGTAACAGCTTACAACCTGCAATATAATCCTGCAACCTTAAAACACTCAAAGAGCTATTTGGATCCTTTTTCAACAGAAAAGAAAACACTGGAAGCCACAAAACCTGGGTGGGCATGGCCAACTCAACGTCGCTCCCACCCAGTCACAGGACACACACACCCCAGCCACACCTACCCAGGTTTTGTGGCTCCCAATGTTTTCTGTGGGAAATGGATCTCTCCCTCTCTCTCATTTCTGTTTTTCTCTCTTTTTCGTCTCCCTCTCTTCTTTCTTTCTCTTTCTTTCTTTCTTTCCTCCTTTCTCTCCCCTTCTCTCTCATTTGTTTCCCTCTCTTTTCTCTCATTCTCTCCCTCCATCATTTTCTCATTTCTTTTTTCCTCTTTTCTCTCTCCCTCTCATTTGTTTTTTTTCCTCTCCCTTTCTTTTTTCTTTCTTTCACTCCCCTTCTATCTCATTTATTTCCCACTTTTCCCTCTCTCATTCTCTCCCTCCAGTTCTCTCTCATTTCTCTCTCCCTCTCCCCCTTCTCTCTCTCTCATTTGTTTCTCTTTCCTCTCTCTCATTCTCGTCCTCCATATTTCATTCTGTCCCTCCTTTTGCATCTTTTTGCATAAATAGGAGACTTAAAACTGGCCTCAAAAATGCAGGTGATCATGTGATTATGATTTGGGCACTTGGCCACCAGAGTACATTTATGGCAGTACAGTGGTCCACAGTCACAGCATCCTTGACTCCAGTCAAGCATCCTTCACACCCAGCTTCCGACAAGCAATGTCAGGGGGGGAGGGGCAAGCTGGCAGGTACTCCCAAATTAGTTATTTGCTTCACGACGCCAGTCAAACTGACGCCAGTCAAACAAACCGACAATCAAACTGTAAATCAAGTGCAGTTGTGTGATATTTCACTTTACAACCAAATTGTTTATTGACAAAGTTGCCAGTCCCAATTGCAGTTACTAAGTGAGGACTACCCATAACTCTCTCACATAACTCACCAGACACAATAAAATACTCCCAGAATTTCATCAGGAAATAAAGCTCCAATAGCTTTTCAAAATATATTTATCATCTATGTGGCCTATGCAATTAGTAAAATTGAAACACTCATTTGTTCCACACCCAAGGAAAATAATTTCTAAATTATATACAGGATTACATAACATTAGTGTATCTCTCCTGTATGTACTTTAGAAGCATAGCTTATATGTTATTTATTATTATTGGATAAAACAAGCAAAAGTGCTCAAATCTAAAAGAGTAAGAACGTTTCAACTTTACAATTTTCCTCAAACCAAATTTGGATTGGATTTTGCCCACTTTTCTCCATTGAACTAGATGCACTTAACTGTAGCAAGCATACATACCATCAGATAATGTCCTAGAATTTTTATTTCTCAGACTAGGCTCCCTAAAATTAGTTCCACAGAAGGAAAAAAAAACCACCCTCTTCTTTTATCTTCTTGTAGAGAGGGCGGTTTTTTTTCCCTTTAGCCTCTTAGAACAATTGCTACGGACACCACTGAAAAGCAGTGTTGAGGGAAGAGGAGATGATGAGTATGTTTGAGATTTTTTACTCTTTAGTCCCTGGCACAAGTGTTAAAGTCTTCACGAGGCAATGGGGGGGGGGGGACCCACACTCCACTCAGCCATCCACTTTCACATGGACACTGCTCCAGGGACGCCCATAGATTTTTTTCTAAGGTACAACAGAAAGGGTTGACAGCTGACATTCAAAATCTCCAAAATCTATTGATCAGAGGGATTAAGGCTACATGTTTTTTTATGAAAATGTTCTGGGGCCTCAAAGGCTTGAAAACCCTGTCTTAGAAAATAGCTGAGTGCCAGTTTCATTAAACCGGTAAACATATTGCAAAATGCAGAAACAATACCTATTTCCTTAGAACAAAATACATGCTTATGCTAATCATTCTTACTCAGCCTTCAACAAAATCACAATAGCTCTTAGACTTATATACTGCTTCATAGTGCTTTACAGCCCTCTCTAAGTGGTTTACAGAGTCAGAGTATTGCCCCCAACAATCTGGGTCCTCATTTTACCAACCTCGGAAGGATGGAAGCCTGAGCAACCTTGAGCCAGTGAGACTTGAACTGCTGGCAGTCAGCAGAATTGGCCTGCAATACTGCATTCTAACCACTGCACCACCACAGCTCTTGATATTCAATGCTTTTGAGTATACATCCAAGCATATTTACCCACAAACAAATTCAACTATGTTCCAGGATAATTTCTTAGAAATATGTTTCATGCTGTACCAGGCAAAATTAAGGGTCTCTGTTATTAACAAGTCATATATTAACAGGTCTGAAAAACTGAGCTGCGTTCAGTAAATAACAGTAAGATAAACTCTAGGTGTGATGTGCAAACACCATATTTACACATTGTCAATTATTTGTTTATTTTACAGTATAAACTCTGGACAATAAGAAAGAGCAAGAAGATAAACCCCTGACAATTTTCCAACTAAAAGTATAAATACTGAGGGGGAAGGAGGGGACAATATAAATACTGAGGGGAGGGAGGAGCAGGACCATCTGTGCAATTACAGATGTGGTTGAAACCAGTTGATTGGTAACTGAAGGCATATCAAATAACATTTTCTGTTACTACACAATGAATCCTTGCCTCGCAAAATGGGCTCAGAACATAAGCAGGATGAGGCCCATTCAGGATTCTAATAGACCACTAGAATTTAGGCTAAACGGAGAAGTCAAAAAACATCTTACAAGGCAGCCAAACAAACCATTACATATTGTTACCTCCAGAAAATTGCATGAATGTGTGCATGAAATCACTAGAAGCTCTCTGTGTGACGGAGATTTTCACTTTTCAATTAAACAATTTTCAAAGCTTGTATATTAGATGTTTGTTCATAAAAATGCTAAGCTGTGCAGCCTAAAAATGCATGCTTCAATGACTAGCACTATGAACAGGAACTGAGGTAATTAGATCAACTTTTGAGAGGAAGCTGGACTTCTTCTGACCTTGTGAAATCAGGAAGGAGACAGGTTTTGGTACTCAAAAGACACCTGTGAATTAGATCTGTATCTGATCTTGTTCTGCTGGTTAAAGGGGTGCAATTGGAATAGAGGAGTGATAAATGGCTCATAGACAGAGGGGGTTGTGCTTCTAGCCTTGAAGGAGGAAATGGTATAACTCCGTCTGAAGATCAAGTTCTAGTTTTCTTTGTATAGGAGAAGATAGCAGAAGTGCAAATGGAAAGAATCCTGGATGAAAGAACTTATATAGATTAGCTTTTAAATATAGTTTCAGATTCTGGTATACAGATGATCTCTGCCAAGACCTGGATACTGGGAGAACACGCCTCTTGGATCTCTCAAGATTATCTATCATGGCATTCTTCTAGATTACCTGAGAACAGTGTTGGAGGCACCGTCATTCAGTGGTTTCACTCCTAGCGGTGGAATATAAGGAAGATGGCCTTGATGGAAATATGCAAGAATTGTTACTTAGGTAAAAGGGGCTGAAACACTTTTTTTAAAAGTCCAGAAAAATGACAACATTCAAAAGTTTCTTAAGCAATAATATGCACAAGCAGGAGATATGTGTGCCCACCTCTCACACAAATGGAGCTGCACACACTCACATCCTGATTCAAAATAGGCTGTAGCCCGGTAGTGAGCCATGGCCCAGGGTCTGGGGACCCCTGCACCAGAGTGTAAGAAAGGGTTGAAGATATTGCACAATCAGGTTTTCAAGATTCTGTTATTATAGCCAAGATCAATAAAGTAATTTTACCTTTTCTGATCTTGTCTACCTACTGGGACTGACAACCACTGACTGGTTGGTTTCAGGTAATGATAATGAGAGGAAAGCTATGGAATTCTTGGCCTCTCCTGTATAGGATACCACAAGCCTCAATTTCCTTCCCGTTCTTTAATGTCTACATGAAACTGCTTGAGGATTTTATTCACGTGAAGTATGATCAATATACAGGAGTCCTCATGTAGTGATTGCCTTTTTTAGTGACCATCTACAGTTACCACAATAATGAAAGTTTGTGGCCAATACTCATATTTACAACTTTGACAGGTCTTTAAAACAAAGGAAAGCTAAAGTAAGATCTTAAGGATAGTTGTTTAACTTTTTGACTACTTTGCTGAATAACTGAGTTGTTGGTTGTAGCCTATAATTGTAGTCTCTAAATGAGGACTACCTGTATATTACTGGTTATATATTTCTAAGCCAGAAAGAAAATTTAGTGAGCAATTTTACACGATGCCTGGAGGTAGTTAATGACTAGATGAGAAGAATTGACTGCAATTGAATTTAGTAAGACAGAGCGATTTAGATGACAGAATAGAAGGGGAACTCATCAAATTTGCAGATGACCTAAACCGGCAGGAATAGCCAACACTCCACAAGACAGGCTTAAGATCCAGAAGGATTTTGACATAATTGAACCCTGGGTCCTATTTAACAAAATGAAATCCAATGGTGAGAAAAGTAAGGTTTTACACTTAGGCAAGAAAAATCAAATGTACAGGTATAGAATAAGTGGAGCCTGGCTCAACAGGAGTAACTGTGAGAGGTATCTTGGAGTCCTAATAGATATCCACTTAAATATGAGCCAGCAGTATGCTGCAGCCACCAAAAAAGCCAATGCAAAACTACACTGCATTAACATACGAACAGAATCAAGATCACATGAAGTGTTAGTATCACTTTATAAGGCCTTAATAAGACTGAACTTGGAATACTGCATCCAGTTTCAGTCACAATATAAAAAAAGATGCTGAGACTCTGGAAAGAGTGCAGAGAAGAGCAACAAAGATAATTAAGGAGCTGGAGGCTAAAACATTGGAAGAATGGTTGAAGGAATTGGGTAGTAAAAAGAAGGACTAGGGGTGACAGGATAGCAATGGTCCAACATTTGAGTGGCTGCCACAAAGAAGAGGGGAATCAACCTATTTTTGAAACCACCAGAAGGCAGACAAGAAACAATGGATGGAAACTAATCAAGGAGAGAAGCAACATGGAACTAAGGAGAATTTCCTGACGGTAAGAACAATTAACCAGAAGATGAGCTTGCCTTCAGAAGTTGTGGGTGCTCCATCACTGGAGGCTTTTAAGAAAAGACTGAACAACCATTTGTCTGAAATGGTATAGAGCCGTGATGGCGAACCTATGGCATGTGTGCCAGAGGTGGCACGCGAGCCGTCACCCCAGTTCAGCTCCACCAAACATATGCGTGCAGCTCCCGCCAGCCAGCTGGTCTTCGAGTCTCTGCCGCGCATGCACTGAGGGCTGCACATGTGCAGGGGGCTGTGTGCACATGTGCAAGTGTGTGTGCAGGGGGCTGTGTGGGCATGCATGGGGGTGAATGTGGGGGGCTGCAGGCGCGTGTAGGAGGCATGTGCACATGCACAGGGAGCAGAGTGATGCACAGGGGGCGTGCATGCACAGGGGGCGGGGCGCATGCACTAGGGCATTTGTGGGTTCGGACGCGCATTTGTGCACACACGCACATTTGGGCACTCAGTCCGGAAAAGGTTAGCCATCACTGGTAGAGTCTCCTGCTTGAGCAGGAGTTTGGACTGGAAGATCTCCAATGTCTCTCTCTGATCAAGATCTCCAACTGTTATTCTGTTAAAACTGAGGTTTAGCAGAGGCTCCTATGCCATCTGTGGACAGCACTTTTCTTGAAGAAATAGGTTTATGATTTATTTTGGATTCATAGCTTCCATTTGATCAGCATGTGGAGAGCTTGGTCAGGAGAACATTTGCATAGTATTGGTTGATGTACTAATTGCAATCCTTTCTGAAATGGAAACCTTTGGGGACAGCCGTTCATGCCCTCACCAGCTTGAGAGTGATTTACTGCAATTTATTCTCCTTGCAGCTACCTTTAAGGACTACTTGGACATTTCAATTGCTGCAGAATGCAGCAACCCACATGGTGATAGGCAACAACTGTTTCAACTTGTAACATCTAAACTGTGGAGGTTGTATGGTTGCCAGTATGCTTCCAAGATTTCAAAGCACTGATTTTGACCTCTAAAGTCTTATAGGTAGTCCTTGACTTACCACCATTTGTTCAGTGACTGTTTGAAGTTGTGACAGTGTTGAACAAATAGTGGTTACAACTGGTCGTCATGGTTATGGCTCTCCCAGCATCCCTGCAGTCACATGATTGTGATCTGGGAGCTTACCAAACAGTTTGCATTTATGATAGTTACAGGAGCTTCCCTACCATCTTCCCAGATAATTAATGAGAAAACCAGCAGGAAATGTTTCAAGTCACTAGGGTAAGTCCCAACACCTGTTCTCTCTCCCCCAGCCCTTCTACACTCAAGCTTCAACAGCAACATCTACCCTTCAGTGCACCCTCACCTCCCTCACACCCACCTGGGACTACCCACTTACCTGGCTTGCTTGCCAGCCTGTCTGTGAGCCATTTGGGACCTGCAACTTCCTGCAAGCTTCCCCACTGCCTTGATGTGGGAAGCCATCAGGAAGCTGCCTTGCATAACGATTGTGGGATTCAGTTAACAATGGCAACTAGGACAGCAAGGATTGCGGTCACTAAATTATCAGTCACGCTTTGCTTAACAGTGCTTAAGACTGCTTAACAGTCACTCATTGCTTAACAGTGGTTTAAATGTTAATGTGTTGCTGGATTTAATGACATCTCTTACTTTTAATTTATTAGCTAAAAATATTATTCTTGCGTGAACCTCCTGCAGTCAGTGGGAATAAAGTTGCATATAAAAATCTTTTAACCATTCAACTTTTAAAATCGGAGTATTTTACTAAGTTACAAGCTATTACTGAGGTGTAACAGGTAAATTGTGCAAAATGCCTATATTCAACTAAGATACACAATGAAGACAGAGATTAAATGTTATATTTTAGAAATGGAATCATACTTAAAAAGGGAATGGACGTTGGTCTTACCTGATACGTCCTTTCTCTGTTGAGAGGAAACGGCAGTCAGGATGGGGAGACGCTC
>JANHZT010004065.1:115675-137243 GCA_032468215.1 Stegonotus admiraltiensis
ACAGACTCGGTCACATGCACTAGACAGGAGCGTCTCCCCATCCTGACTGCCGTTTCCCTCCTCACAGGAGAATGTTGTACTTACTGCGTTTATACATGTTCTTCTCAGCAAAATTAGATAACATGATTTAATGTTTCATTATTTACCTATGAATACAGTACTATTTTAAACATGATGGTGGGTGGAATAGTCTCTCTCTTAAACAGCTGTGTCAAAGTTTATTTCTCAAAAGCACAGAGAACTGATAAAGTGGAATACAATGTTCTGGGAAAACAATGACAGAAATTTTGGTACACTATTGCAACATCTTTTGTTTTTCACAAAGTGTTATCAGGGCATGAGACATTCTTTCTGATTAAATAATGGACGAATGGTCCGTTTTAGAATACAACTAAATGTTATTTCTTGATCAGAAAGGAACAACTTTCACTTGTTAAATGTCATGGAATATAGTATAATATTTGTGTTTCCTTTTAGTGTGGAAAGTTATTCTTATTAGAAAAACAACTGAAGGAACTCATATGGGTCACCTCTGTAGCATCGAAATTAATTGTATGCTAGCCATTGTCACATGATTAAGCTCCCACACTCAATGATTGGAAAAACAAGGTAGCAGCAGAGAAAAAGTTTAGAGCAGAGGCAGAATTTTAATCAAAGAGGAAAATTTCCTTCTTAATAAGAGCAAAGCTTTACTCCAACATACTTATTCTGCACTATGTATGTATTATGCCATTTTTACTCTGTTCTACTCAAAAGCCTATGGATGGCTCACATCACATTATTAAAACTAAAAGTAATAAGTAAAAACGTAATAATAAAACTGATTGAGATGAAAGGTGATGAAAATGTAAATAAAATATTCCCACATGACCAATTTAGGATATCTTAACTAAAACTCAAGATAATAATTTAAGAGATAATAGACTTTGTCTTTGTAAGAGCAACTCATGACAAATTTTGTTCCATTAAAATTCAGTATTATTAGATGTCATTTCCAATTATGTGTTGGATCATTTAGCTTGTTCAGGGGGAAAGAAAAACTCCCCACCCGCCAAAAAAACTGATACAAAAAGGTATCAGAACAAACTGGGAAACTGAGGTATGAAAACAATGAGAAAGCTGCATTGTAGAACTGCATGTACCCATTTATAATTTCCTCAGTGGCCTGAAACTGAATTACATAACCAGAAAGATCTACACAGATCCTCTATCAGGCTGAGTTGCCTTATAGAACAACAGGAGTCAAAACAGTACGGGAGCCTTTCCTAACCAGGTGCCCTCGGGACATTTGAAGACTGTATGTCTAGCATGCACCATGTAGCTGAAGACTGGTGGAGGGATCTGAAGTACTGAATTGAACTAGATCCTCCAGTAAATATCATGAGTAAGCAAACTGCTAAGAGCAAATTATTTCATTGAATATCCTGGAAGTCACCTGCCTTCCAGGCTTGGAGATCCCAAGCCATTTTATGCTTTAATCTAGGAAATAATTTCTGGTATGTTTTCTGTAGTTAAATAAAAGAACTGAAGCCAAGACAATAAAACTTAATTTGTGTGAAAGCTCAAGAAAGCATCTTTGAAAAAAAGAATGTTCTGCAAAAATTACTTTCTACCAGATGGAGAAGGTAGATATTACAGAGTAATATATACCGAAGACTCTAGGGTGGGGAAGGCTACTTCATACATTTATCAATTTGATCTAGTGGTTAAGGCACCACGCTAAAAACCAGGAAACTGTGAGTTCAAATCCCATTTTAGGCATGAAAGCCAACTCAGTGACTTTGGTCCAGACAACCTCTGTCAGCCTCACAAGGTGTTGTGGGGAAAATAGGAAGGATTATTATAGCTATGTTTGCTGCCTTGAGTCATTTATAAAAATAATAAAGGCGGGATTAAAAAACATAAATCTACATTTGTCTGCAACCAATAGACTGAAGTCTGCTAGCCTTGTCTATAAACTGGTTCATTGTTCCATAAGCAGCAAGGGACATCACTGAGAGAGAAAAAAACCTCTCATTCAAAAATGAATGCATGCTGTTAGTAGTAGGGATTGCACAAAGCTCTTCCTATCTGTTTTGCCAGCTCCAAATGCTAAAATAAAACTTTCACAGTCTAGTAATTTTGTGTTCCTATTTTAATACCGTTGTCTAACAAGTTAGACCCCCTCCTCAGAGATGTGACAGGGGGAACTACAACATTTTTGTTTAGACTTTTTTTTAATAAAAGAGATATATCAGAAACATTTTTTTCATACAAGTACAGATTCCTTGTCTTTTTGTTGTCTCTTATTACTATAAAGTTTAGTGGACATGAATTTATGCAAACGTGCATGTAGGCCCCTACTCAATATCTCAAAGATTTCCCAAACCTCCATGCAACATGCAGATGTTTCTCAAACCTTTGAAAGAGAGAAAAAAGAGAAAGCAAAAAAGGTAAAACCTGGAGACTATTATGGGACTAATTAGGATAAGACATTGCTGTTAGATTTGGAAATGCTGAAGGCCCCTAGACTATAATTTATTTCACTGAAACAGACAGGGGGGTTAGGCTTAAGGCCATTCAAAGCAAGGAATCCCTTTTATATCTTATTCCCTTTTATTCAACCTTAAATATGTTTGCTCCATTTGTATCCGCTTTCAGTTTGTTTCACTAACTGCATGCCTGATTTATCCGTCATGTATACATTTTTGCACCATCATAATCCCTCATAGCATACAATCTAATGCAGGGGTCTCCAACCTTGGCAACGTTAAGCCTGGCTGAGGTATTAATTCCCCAGAGGAATCCTGGGAGTTGAAGTCTGCCAGGCTTAACGTTGCCAAGGTTGGAGACCCCTGATCTAATGGATAGGCAGTGATGTGTTCATATTTTATCTGGGGTAAAACTAAGACATGAAAATAGTAATCTTTGCTTTACAACTACCAGTTACTCCTCGTTTGGCAGCTACCTCATTTAGCAACGTTCAAAAATACGATGGTAATTTTTGAAGAAACTCATTTTTTGACCAATGCGCACACTTAAGACCAAATTTTGTGCATAATGCTAAAAAGATCTCTTCCACAAGGCCACAAGATTATTTACACTGTAGCACCACCCACGTGACAAAGCCTTTTAATCCTGAGCAATATCACTCCTTGTGGTATAAAAGTAATACATAGTACTTCTTGCTGAGATGCAAAACCTCCATATGAGAGTTACACAGCATCGTCAGATCACACCCACATAAGGGACAGCTATAAGCAAAGCTTTTATATCCACTTTGGAGTCCATCCAAACCCAATGTGGTACAATGTCTAAGGTGCTACTTAGAATCAGGGAGGCTGAAGCTCAGGGACAACCACAGCCATGGAAGCTCACCCGGAGATGGGACACAAGCCTAATGTATAAAAATCAGTGAATAAAGTACATTTAGAACAATGTCATGTCTTCCAAGCCTTAATGTCAAGATCACTGCAGAGTGTTTGGCTCAAAATCCAACCACCCCCCAAATGATCACATTTTTAAAATAGCCAAATTAAACTTAACTTGAATGAATGCGAAGAAAAAAAGAACATACTGGTAGAATGCAGTTTAGCATGAGGATTAATAAAGTTTTTTCAGGCTATGAGGAGTGGGTAAAAACAGGCTTGTGTATTATAGAGAGTTGTTTTAAGTTTTTTTGCCAATAAAGCAAGAGCTCACTTGAGGATAGACGCATGCGAACAACAGGTGCAGCTCAGCCCCACTCCACATCCCCTCCTGTTTGAAATAGCAAATTCCAAAACATTCTATTCATGACCTGAAGAAACACAGGCTGAGAAGGCGCTCTTTGCTTTATCCATCCCAGCTTCCTGAGGATATTATTACAACTCCAAATAATACCTACTCCCACTGGACAAAATGTGCCAAAGTCCCAGGTCAGGGAAGGTTCTCCTTTTTACTCTCTTTAGTAAAGCAGCAGTTTAAAAGAATAACTAGGGACTCTTTTAAAAACAAATCTATCCACAGACTAGTCAAAATATATAATTATTACTACCATTAAGAAAACCAATAAATCTAGTGAAGTTTGAGGCTACCACTCTCAGCACAGCTGTGGGAATTGGGTTCTCCAGAAATTGCTGAACTGCACCTTTCAGCATCCTTCACACTGGTCATGCCAGCCACAGCTGCTGAGGCTAGTTCAGAAAACATCTGGAGGACCAGATGTTCTCCACCCCTGTTTAGAAGCAGCATTTCGCTCTTGAGCCCATAAACGGAAAGGTAACAAATAACAGCATAACAAATTTAAGGTAACAGTATGGGATAACTCAAATTTAAATGTAAAGCTAACATAACAGGATTTCACATTGTTTTCTCCTGTATATGTCTCCCACCCCCCATATTATCTCCATCTTTACAAAGGGCCCTTTCCTTTCAGCCTTCGCCTTATGAAAGAAAGTGTCACAGGGGCAGCAGAAAAGGTCTTTGAAATGGTCAGGAACAGCGGCCTCTGTAAATCATGACAGAGCAACAGTGGAAATCCACCTCTTCCATAGAACCTTAGACACAAAGGGGATTGCACGATTCAGACTATTAAAAAGAGGGGGGGTTAGAGATTATAGGAGGCAGGTGAACGTATGAACACCGATTGCTAAGAAAGAAAGCCAAAGGTCACGTCATCAGACATTTCTGGGCAAAAGCAAAGAGAGGGGGCGTCAACCATCCTTTGGAAAAAAGAGTGAAATAAACTGAATACAAAATGCAGACCCCAAAACAATTAAAGCCCCTCCCGGAGTGGGAACCCCCCTCCCAACGCACGAACGCAGCACCGCACTCGTTTTTTTTCTTCCTTCAAATCTAATCCATTAAGCAGTGGAAACGTTTTGGTATTCGTTTGTAAGGCGATCCCCGCGTGTGGAAGGTAAGGGATGTGTTTCAAATATCATGGGTCTACGAACCCACTCTCCATAGTAGAAAACTAGGGCGTCCAGCCACTGCAACTCCACATTTCCTTTATACTCGCCCGCCACTGCCAAACGACCGCCACTCCCTGCAAACTAGATCGGGGGAGGGGGAAAAAACCCCACAAACCCACTACCATTTTCCAAAGACTAATTTTTCCCGATCATGTAAAACCGGCCACCTTCTGCGTTCTCGGCTCCGATTTCTCCCTCTTTTTCTAAGCCAAGGATCTACTGTTTATTCCACGCCTGGCGGGGGATACATTTCCAATGCAGACACCCCGCCTCTCCCGTAGCTACAACCCACCGCACACCGATTACTCTCCACCAGCTCGCTTCAAATGCCTACGTCGCCAGGGTCTTTCTCAAAAATACCGTCTCTCTACCCACCCACCCCCGCCCCCCTCCATCCACGATCCCCGAGCTCCAGTGTTGTGCAAATACGAACCTGGGCAAAAGCCTCGCCGCTCTCACAAGATCCTCCAGTGGCTGAAAGGGCTTGCAAAGCCGGGGAGCTGCTGCTGCTCCTCGCCGCCTCTTTTCTCCTCCTTCCTTTCCCGCCCCCGCGCTCCGCTGCAGCAGGCTTGAAAGAAGGAGACTGCGGTCAGCGGCACGCATGGGATACGCCGGAGAGGAGCTTACCTGCTACGCTGCCTTCCAACTTCGTTAGTCGCGGCTTTTGTGAAGAACGCGCCCCTCGCCGCCGCTGCCGCCGCCTCCCCCGGTTGCAGGAACCGTTCAGCCGGGCCTGGCCGCCCGCACGTCAATTGATGGGAAATAAAAAGGAGCCCGGCCGCACCGAGAAAGAGGAGGAGTTGGTGCCAGTGTGTAACAAGTTTGGGTTGCCCCGCAGATATGGCGGCGGTGGCGGCTCCAGCGAAGGAGGAGGAGGAGGCCGAGCGAGCCAATGCAACAGCGGGCGGCCCACAGAAGCTTTTCTGCCCTCCAGCGATCCGCTTAGGGGGAGAGAAGCCCGGGGAGAGAGGGGGGGTATGTCTTGAGTAGCGGTGGGAGGCGGAGATTTAAAAAGCAGGGGCTGGGGCGAGGAGAATCACAGGGGGAATAAGACTGGATTTATTTAGGCTGGGATTTCCCCCCCCCCTTTCCCATTCCGTTCATTCAATTCCGATCAGGATCATAATCATAGTAATTAATAATAATAATAATAATAATAATAATAATACAAAATAAAAATAATAAAAACCAACAATCGATCTTCGAGATCATATGAGCGAAAGTCGATGGTGGGGCGGGGTGGCTGGTACCGGGAAGACCTTATGAGAGATCCACAGACATACGCATCCATCTATCTTTGGCTCCCTTCCCCCTCCCCCCAAAAAGAAAAGATAGCAACAGCCCTTTGCTTGTAAGACACCAAGGCTTCGATTCACGTGCTATTGTTACTGTCTCTCTGGTGGTTTTTCTGGGAACTGTGTGCAGACAGGCGAAGGTATTGCACAACGTAGGTGTGTTGCAAACAAGAATTAAGGATCGCTCCGGAATGGTCCGTTCCTCATAGGGGCGGGGGAATTTCCTATTCATTTCCTATTTTCTTGCTATTAGTACACAGAGCTTAAAAGTTTGTTAAAAAAAAGAAAGGCGCCCTTATTTTTTTAGGAGCGTTTGTATGCTAAGGCAAGCAACCATAATCGTCAGCTCTTGCTGCTGTTGTATATTTACACTTTGTCCTAGGAGGTGCTCATTTTGAATCACTGCCCATAACGCGGCCATCTTCTCCCCCTCCCCCAAAGTTCAATGACTAAAAGGCCTCCATTTCCCAGAATCCTGAGAAAAGAAATATTAAGAAAGAAGCACTTGCTCCTTAAACTGCCAGCTTCTTGACAAGCTAGGCTCAACTGGTCGCCTGTTAAGACTTGGCTCGCACAATCTTTATTCCAGTAGTCCTGTTAGTTGCTAGTTACACACCTGTCCCACTGAGATGTGGGAGAATCTTGGCTTATCCTTTCTAATAATGTAAACCAGAATACAGGTACTTCTCAGCTTACAAAAATTTGAAAGTTACAGCAGCACTGAAAAAAGTGATTTAATGAGCATTTTTCACACTTAACAACCATTGCAGCATCCCTGTGGTCATGTGATCAAAATTCGGATGCTTGGTAACTGATTCATATTTATAAAGGTTCTGGGGTGAAGTGATTATCTTTTGTAATCTTCTGACAAGTAAAGTCAATGGGGAAACCAGATTCACTTAACTGTGTTACTAACTTAATAACTGCAGTGATTTGCTTAACTGGCAAGAAAACTCGTAAAATGGGACAAAACTCACTAAACAAATGTCTCACTTAGCAATAGAAATGTTGGGCTCAATTGTGGTAAGTTGAGGACCACCTGTAATAAACCTGTTGGTTCAGGATGTCTGTTCCCTCAGAAGTCTTCAAGCCTTTGCCCTATAGCTGGTAAAATGAAGAAAATAAAAACCAATCTTTAGTCACTTTCTCCTGACTAGCAATTTTTGTAAAAATTTACAGCTGCCGTATTAGTTGCAAAGCCTCCTAAAAAAGCCCTACACGGGCAAGTAAAGTTTATTTTATGATGAAAAACATACTTTTACACAACAGGTAACATCCAAATCTGGTCTTCCAGAATACACTATTGTTTTACTAACGGAATGTGATGCAACCTTATACTTTAAAAGTATGAGAGTTTGCTTTTGAAACTGATGCAAAGTTCCACTGAGTCTGGCACAGTAGTTGTGCCATGTTAAAGTTGCCAATTATCCTTTCCCTCCAGTCACATTTCTGTGCATTTAAAATCTGCATTTTGGCCAGAAAATGCAATTGCTGCATCTTCACATCATTGCTGTGAATTGGTAAGCTAAATGGTAGAGCACATGTTTTGCATTTCCTATTGTGATCGCCTTACCTTATGAAATATTTTTGTCTTAAACCCAGACGAGCCAATGACAGTCAAACATAGGCATGGAAGATTCAGAACTATTCTGAAGAGGGTATTTTTGCCTTCCAAATGTCACCAAACGCCAAATAGACTCATCCATTAGGAATAGCAGTGGAGGAAATAGGATATTACAGTTCAGCAAATTCTGGAGGACCAGAGGTTCTCCAATAATGGAAGATATGTGCCAGTAGTCTGATTTGGTAGAAAAATCATCTGCCTGATATCCAGGTTGATAAACGTAGAACACTCCTATTGCCAAAACTTCAGAAAAAGTCAAATTTATCCAAATGTGTGTATCTCCTTGGCAACAATATAGAAGTGTTTCATCATTATCACTTTTTTTCAGGTCTACTCTATGTTACTCTTTATTCAAGTACTAACTAAATCCACTCGTTTGATTTTTTTCTTAAAATCACAGCATCTCAATATGCAACTCTTAAACGAAATAGAGCAGGGGGGATGTAACAATCTATGGTGTGTATGGCTATCACAGTATTCAACATAATTTAGTTGTTAAATACAGTATATATTGCTGGCCTTTTAAATATTAAGAGTAGGACTTATCATTTGTATATTGTGTTTTCCTTTCAAAATAGTTAAGATTGTGTTTATTTTATTCCTCCATTTTATTCCTAAACACTCTCTTTGAGCAAGATTAGGACAAGAAGATGAGTTGCCCAATTATCTAATGAGCATGATGGTTAAGTAGGGCTTGACCCAGACATAGATCATATTCATAAGGCACACCATGCTATTTTGTGGTTTTGCTTACTGTATCATCCCAACATAGAAGCATGGTCATTTTGAGGTTAGGTGGAAGTTCTAACCACAGTGTCACTTTGCATTGCTGCAAAGTGGAGCTATTCTCTGCTGTTCTACTTTTGTTTCTTATTCCTTCTGATTCACAGAGACTTTATTTTAAAAATGGGGTGGAAAAATATTTAGCCTTCAGGGTCTTTATGCCCCAACTTATCTGATTGGATCACCAAAGGCTTTTTTTTTTTGGCCATTTGCAAACAAAAATAAAATAGAACATGCCGGAGACCAATCAACCCTGATAAGTACAAGAAAATTGTGAATTTTGCTTTATTTCACTGGGCAATACTTTTACCGTAGTATCATTGAGTCATATTTAGTATCTCCTGTCAATTTGTTCATGGGTTCTCTCATACTACTAATTCTGGCTTTCAGTTTCTTTTTCACTTCCCTTTTTTCTCAGACATGGGGGGAATTGCCTGTCAAGTCTACTTTTTCCCCTGTCTTCACAAAATAGTTAAATCATGATACCATCCTGCTGCCTTGTTGTAAATTTTGCATATTAGTTACTGAATGATTATTTGACTTACATCACTGACCATTTACTAACTTCCACAGAATAAAGTTGGCTAAACCTCAGAGGTGATTAAACCATAGAAATAAGTGTAAGCATGATCAAGATATTATATTTTCCTTTTCTCTCCCTTCTACTTGGTCACTGATAGGCAGATGTTTTTTCAGGGACAGGAGTAGGCAAGGAGAGGCAAATGACCATTACATATAGTCCCTGGCTTCCAAAACCACATTTGAGACCAGCATTTGTGTTGCTAAGCAATGCAGTTGTTTAGTGAATTATGGCCAATTTACAAGATTTTTTTGTTACAGTTGTGAAGGAAATCACACAATCATTAAGTGAATCTGCTTCTCCCATTGACTTTGCTTGTCGGAAGCTGGTTAGGAAGGTGGGAAATTGAGATCACATGACCTTGGGATACTGCAACCATCGTACATACATGCTAGTTGCCAAATGCCAGAATCAGGTTCATGTGACTGTGGGGACAATGCACCAGTCATAAAAGTGAGGATTGGTTCTAGGTCAGTCTTAACTGAAGAGTCATACTTCTCTTGATATTTAAAAGGCCAATAAAAGTTAGTACTGTATTTAACAATGTAATTTTTTTCAACACTTGTAACTTCAAATGTTCATTAAACAAATGGTCATAGCCCTCTTGTATGTATTTCATCATGATGGTGCAGTACTGTTTTCATAGTTTTGATGACAATTTTTGATCTTACAAGTATCTCTTCTTATAGAAAGCTTGCCTTACACTTCAGGGCAATACTTTGTATTACGCTGATTATTTGGGCAGAGGCTAATAGCAATTTATTTTTAAATACCTGATACGGAAACTTCATGGCAATACACTTTGTATTACACTGATCATTAGAATTTAGACTCTGATGCACACTTGTGCTAAACTCTCATCTGTCCAGTGTGTCCAGGTGAAAAATTGGAGGACCAATTCCACTTCCATTATGTTTATTCCCACAAATTCAAACAAGCAGACCAATCTAGTAAAGTGAATTTCCAATTAAAGTAGAAGCAAATTATACATGTCCCCCCTCTTTCCTCTCTGCCTGAAGGCCACAATTCACCACAGGAAGAGAAAATATTCTAATTAGGTAACCACTAGGTTGATTAAAAAAAAGAAAATGATAGCCTTACTACTGGATCAAACCAATACCCAGCTTCCCAGAGTGGCCAGTTAGACACTTCTATGAAAGTCACAAATGTGACATGAAAACAAAGTTCTTTGCTTTTCTTCAGCAAATGATATTTTTTTCAAATTAGGAGGTTTCATGTATCATAAATATCCCTTAATAGAGCTGTCTTCCAAAGCTATACTAATCCTCTCTTAAAGGCATCTAAATGAGTTGCAATCACTGTGTCTTTTGGCTGAAGCACTGTCCAAATAATGGCTTTCTTTTATCTATCCTGAATCTGCCAATCAATTTTATTGACCTTTCAAGAGGATTCCTAATGCTACCAATCAAAGGACATTGTGTAGCAATGCCTTTCCCCCCACTCCCTAATGGGTTATTCTGTGGTAAGAAAAAAGGATGGAAAAAGCAGTAGGAAAGCATGAGAGACTTGTAAGTGGGAGATATTATCAGGATTCCCTGTAAAATGGTTTGAGCAAAGTAAGTTAAAAGTCTCACTTGGAAACAGCCCCAGAAGGAGGAGGAGAACCCTTTTCTATCCCTTTTCTATGTATCTTGGATAATCTTATGTTTTCTTGTTTTCTCTGTATAATCCCTTTCATGTTACATGCGTATTCCATAAGTGCTTGGATATCTATAAGGGTGATAACAATATTCTTCATATCCTTATATTTGTTTCAGGAAATCTTACTGAAGCAGTAGATTGGCCATGTTGTGCTAATGGTGTTAGCATTAGCAGTTGTGAAAACAACTTTGGTGAAAGAAATTCCATCCAAAGTAGTGTTTGTTTTTATCAATGTTACTTGCTAAATAGTGTGAGCAAGAAGAAGCAAGGTTAGGGAATAGAGACAAAGGGCAGGAATAAAGTATTGGAAAGAGTGGAACGCCTCAGTCAATAGCTGGAAACTTTCCCAGGTCATCTCATTTCCTGAGTAAGGCAAACAATAATGATGTCTAGTAACTTGTTCCATTTAAACAAACAAACCGGACCTCAGAGTTACAGGGAGCGGATAAAACAATACGAAGAAGCTAAAGGCAAATTCAGGGATGGTTTGATGTGAATGTGATTGTGCAGAGTCAGCTAAAGTTCTGCCATCAATTTCTCAGGGTTGAACATTTTAAATTATCTTTGATGAAAGCCCACATTATGGAACTAAGTAAATGCAATGACAGTGCAATTAAGTATAGTCTTGAAATACTTTTCATTTCAAAGAAAAGGCTTTCCAGATGACAAGGCAGTTTTAGCCATTTGCATAGCATCCTCACTGGCCTTTGCAATTGTGTGGTATTCTTATGTCAAGCTGTTTTATAGTTGAATGGGGAAGTATCTTGAAAGCCTGGCAAGTGTTACTATAGAAATGGTA
Source organism: Stegonotus admiraltiensis (assembly GCA_032468215.1). Classification (NCBI taxonomy): domain Eukaryota; kingdom Metazoa; phylum Chordata; class Lepidosauria; order Squamata; family Colubridae; genus Stegonotus; species Stegonotus admiraltiensis. The sequence continues at coordinate 127,353 of JANHZT010004065.1, forward strand.
AAGCTTGCTTCCTGGCCTTCAAGGGCCAGTTTGTGCTTTCAGGGGTGAGAAGGTAAGTGTGAGGCATTCTTGCCTCATCTCAGTTCCCACTCTGGGCTTCATTGTAAGGAAATGCTGGTGTTATGAGCCACAGGTCTGAAAGGCAATGGAGATTTGCCAGCACAGTGAGTGGGAAGCTTCTATGGATCATTAGTCCTTATCATTATACTTCTTAATGATTTCTTTTCCTTGAACTGCTTTCCAGCAAACTGTATGTGACATTTCCCCCCAAGCAATGAAAAACATTCAGAAACACTTGTTTTCATGCAACATAAAAGAGAGAAGACACTAGTGGCCTTTCCTCTTAGTTTGTGAAGAACATGGTGGGTTTTAAAAAACATTGTTTCTAAGTCAAGTGAACATCAGAAGGAAATTATGTAAACAGGTTTGAGACACTCTATCCCATGGCACCCCTCTATTTAAATTACTTCAATGAATATGTGGGGGTTGTCTTGGTCTCCCCAGTGGCTGGCAAACCACACTGGGGGGGTGCAAATAAACCCTATATGGTAATCCTATCAGGGAATGTGGATAGAAAGTCTGGTTAGGAGTTTATCTCAAACACGTAGACATAGGGCATTGTTTGCAACAAAGAAAACATGAGCAAGGCATGAGCTGTCCATGAGGAAATCACGAGCTGTCTTTAGCCAATCAGTACAAATAAATGTGGATTAATGTTCTGCCATGGTAGTTCTAAATTGTAATAAAAGGGAGTCTTTTGGACTGGGTCAGGCATGCCTTCCAGCAGGGCGCCCTCCCACCAAAGGGCCTTCCCATGAACCATCATCCTGCCTACGCGTCGTTCTTTCATCGCAGCAACAGAATTTAATGTGCTTATTTGCCTATTTTGTTAACTGATCCAATCATATTGCTGGGGGAAAGTATATAATCATATAAATTAATGTAACATACCAGACATTACAGACAAATTTCAGATGTATGTCCGTAGCCAATCAACTGGAGCTCAAAGATGATAAAGTCTTCCTAAATATAAGAAGAAAGGATGATGCTTGAGCTTCTGAGAGAAGCATCTCCCAGGCCTGCTGCCTCATCCAGGTCCCATGAATCTCTAAAAAGGAGGCACTCCAAGCAGGATTCATGAGACGACCATATTACATGGATACTGTAAACGTTGACAAGACGGGGCCTTAACTAAGCTGGTGCTATCCTTAAAAGGGCTTTATAAATAATAACTAGGATTTTGAATTGGGCCCAGAAGCTAATACTGTAGGAAGGCAGAACAGCAACCTTACAATGAAGAGACTGTTCCACTAGCAGTCTGGCCACTGCATTAGAGCTACCAGAGGGTCTTCAAAGACTGTCCCACCTGTGTGCACCACAGTACTCCAACCACCTGATGACCAAGGCATGAATTACAGTTGCCAAGGCATCCTGATCAACTGGTGCACCAAATGAATCTCCCGGCCAATTATTTCCACCTATAGATTAAACAACAGGTTTAGTCCAAAAGAGCTACCAAGTTGCAGAGCAGACTTCCTTCAGGTAAAGCACAACTCCATCCAGACTAACTACCAGGATCATTGTTAATGGATTGTCTCAATGTTTATTGACAAAAGGCAACTCGGTCTTGAACGTATTTAATCTGAGCATCTTTTCTTCCATCCAGGTTCTGATAGCCTTCAGTCACTCATCAGAATAACGTTTCAAACCAGAATGGAACAGGATAAAATTGGTAATGCTGGAAGAAGCTAACAGAAGAAAAACTGACTTCAAAAATGGGGTAGATATTTCTTGAAGCTGTATATTCGAACTCTATCTTTTTGTTGTTGTTGTTGTTGTTTGTCAGCTTCTAAATACTTACTGAAAAACTTAGAAAAAAATCATCAGTGCATCCCTTTGGAAAAGACAATGGGCAACAATTCTGAATGTTGTCTATTGCTCCATTCTTAGCCTCATTTCTCCTATTTCTTGTAATCACCCAGAGTGGACTGTCTGCAGCCTATTTCTCACAGCACATGTAATCAAACCCCACACAATTGTAACATGAAGTAAAAATAAACACACCCATAGAGGCACATCAAGGAAATATAGACCTCTCTGCAAAGGCCATTTTAATAAATAGACTTAAAACAATTCAGAAGCCATGCTATACAACTTTCCTTAACTTTTCTGGTACGGCCCCCATGTAAACAGGGCATGAAACTAGGACTCAGTTCATTGACCAGCTCAAAAGAATATATCAAGTGAGTAGTGATTCAATGACAAATTTTCCATGCTGTTTTGTTGAACTGAAAGGATATGTAACAGTTTACTAAGGAGTCTCTTCATTCATTCATATAGATTTAAAAACACCCAACTCCCAATAACTTTGGAACTTTACACTATAAAGAAGCAAGGACAAAGAACAAAAAGATGTGTGCCTTCCTCCCAAAAGAAGAGTCATATAGAATAAAACCATACAAAATTTTACAGGGGCTCACCATTACCCTACCCACAAGGCTTAAGAAAATAACCAGGGTTTCAGTGCCTTCCAGAACATCTTCAAGCAGGGAGCCATACAGATATCACAGGCACTGTGATCAAAAAGGCACACTTGCAATATCCTACTAGATAATATTTGTTTCATAGAGGGCCCCTAATGCATATCCATTCTGTTGATCTTATCAGACAGGTAAAAGTTGTTACAGACATGTGGTTCCTTCAGTAATCAGGCTCTATACTGTGAAGGGCTTTACCGTGAAGTAATATCTAGCACTTTGAATTACACCCAGAAGCCAATTTCCAGTAGTGCCACATTCTGGATCATCTATAGATTCTGAGTAGTTTTCAAGGACAGGTCTGGGTAGGTTCTCATGAACATGCAGACATGCTTATTATGTGTTGTTGTTTGAAAGATCTCAGCCAAAACCAATCAGATCAGCCTTGTATGCCTTTTACATTGGACTGAGGAACCTATAATTTCCACCAAATCTCTATCTTTTTACATGTATGTGATGCATGTTATAAAGGGGGTGAGGTTCAATCCAGGGGTGAAATCCAGCAGGCCCTGACAGATTCTGGAGAACCAGTAGTGGAAATTTTGAGCAGTTTGGAGAACCGGCAAATACCACATCTGGCTGGCCCCAGAGTGGGGTGGGAATGGAGATTTTGCAGTATCCTTCCTCTGCCATGCACACCAAGCCATGCCCACAAAGCCACGCCCACAGAACAGGTAGTAAAAAAATTCACCACTGGTTCAATCATAGTAATTCAACCATTTTGACTATTCATCTCCCTGCCCCATGGATGCCCCCATGTGGAGGAAAAATTGTAATGATTAAATTTGAGAGGTGCAAAAACAGACCTACATTTACCTACCAAATTGAATGGAAGCTAATAGCCATTTACTGTGACAACCTCTATTATGGAACGGCAAAACAATCAACATCACCATTAAGTACCTGGCTGTGTGAGTCTCAAGCTCACTGAAAGCTGTTGAAAAGAAAATCAGTATTTTGTCTCCTCATAATGCCAAGAGATGTGTCATAAAAGAAAGGCAGCTAAGTTCTAGCTTGTCTAATCCAAAGATGCATCTTTGGTCCTTTAGCTCTATGATTCAGTCATCCTCTGCAGAATGAGTAGTGATAAGATCATTAATAATATGATGTGTGACATGGAGCTGACTCCTAACTAATACTTTAAAGTAACCACAGACATTTCAAAAGATTCATGACTGACCAGACAAGTCAGGTAGAGGCAGTAATCATAGCTTTTCTGCTGAATCTTGCAAAGCTAGGATTTTAATGTTAGCTTGGTTAACTAACCAACTAACCTCTAAAATATAGAAAATGTAATTAAATGCCATTATAAGCTATACACATTATATTAAATAGGTATGAATAAGTGCCTCAAAGTTTGGTTCAGTTGGAACATATCTCCTAATCTTAAAGTTTCAGAGGAGCCTTATATCCCAAGGCAAATAAAAATACTTTAATTAAATACTGTGTTTTCTGCACATTAGATGCAACAGATATTAATAATGAAAACCTGAATTAGAGTAATCTACAAAGCCTGAATGTATATATATATATATAAAGTCCTCATACTCTGAGTAGAAGCTATTATGCCCATAGGCTTTGGTAATGGCAGACTCTCAAATTAGAAAGACACGCCAAAATGACAAACATTTTAGTTGTGACAATGCTGAAAATGGTAGCGGAGGAAAGACAATTCAATGCAAGTGTCTCATTTGCAGCATATTTAACTGTTTGCAACAAGGAAAAACAGACCCCCAGTGGCTGGGATTTTGATACACAGACAATAGAACTTTCCTAGCAAAGAATATTAGCAGTCTGCTGTTTAAAATGAACAACAAAATGTCTGTGTGGAATCAGATCAGATGAAAAAGTTTAGTGTGTGAATTTCTAACAAGTGCAAAGTTCCACACTTGTCATTCCCTATCAAGAAAATGAGGGAATGAAGCTCTAAGTGACACTTGTGAGCTTGATTTATTCACGTCCCAGTGAATAGAAAAACAAGATTGCCACCTTTACCGGGAGATATTAAGCAATCTTCCCTGACCTACTGTTTTCAAATGCATTGAGCACAAACCCCACAGTTCCAAACAAGAATAAGAGTTGCAATTCATCTGCAATGCATGTAATGCATCAAGAAAGGGGCATGCTAGGTTGGGAAAGCCTGCCCCAAAATGATGAATGCTGACGCATGTGTGACTGAGTTGTAACAAACAGTCTCTTTTCTATAGCTCTGATGTTTTGATAAAACATTAAATTTGTATCAGTGGTGGGATTCAAGTAATTTAACAACCGGTTCTCTGCCCTAATGATTTCTTCCAACAACCAGTTTGCCAAACTGCTCAGACAGTTAACAACCGGTTCTCCCGAAATGGTGTGAACTGGCTGAATCCCACCACTGATTTGTATAAATATAAAATCGACACATGAAAGAAAATGCTGTTAAAATTTATCCTATGCCGGCATCAAATGCTGGTTTGTTGTTTTCAAGGGACAGATTAAACTCAAAAACATCTGCATCCTAGGACTTCTGAATCTGTGATTGAATTCTTATTCATGTATCTCTCCCACATTAGTTCATTAGTGTATCAACATAACAAAATATAAGTTGACAACTTGACACAAATGAACAGCTAAATCCTCATTATCATTATCACTTGAAGCTCCTTTCAGTAGTATTTGTAGGTACATCATAAGAACTGCAATTTCAAAATCCCAAAAACTACTTGCTTCCACGAGTAGACAGCTAATTCTCCACCAACTACAAAGAAATGGATAATATGTTTATGCGCACATGTGCTGGTACACACACTCGAATATTGTCTTGTAGCAGGTATATGAATTTGCTACAATTCCTTGCAACAATTGTATAACCTGGAAATATAAACTCTTGATGTACTAGACTAGACCTTAGTTTATGATAGCAGCAGAAAACAAAGTAATGTCCAATCTGATGGGGTAAACTGTTAATAGGTATAAATTAAATTGAAACTGTAATTGGTATATAAAATATAGCTGCTTAACCAAAAAGCATATTACACTTGGGTTTGAACTTTTCATTGATTATCAAATAGTTCTAGAATATAGATTATTTCAATATAGACTATTTCAATCTATAAAGCTGTATATGGCTTAGTATCTACAGTAGGTACCTATAGAACTGCTTTCTCATATCTGGTTTGGTCCATTTGATATGTTCTCTTGGGTTGTACCATACTTTCATGAAATAATGGGGGGAGAGGCCAGGAGTTGATTTATATGGCATGTCTTCATCTTAGAATTAAGACTTGCTTTATCCTTCTAATATTTTAGGAGCTACTAAAGTCAAAATCTTTTAAAAGATCATTTGGTTGAATCATTCATTATTGCCATATTTAATTTATTTCCCTTTGAATTACTCACATTGATTTAATTATTAATATTATATTTGAATCTGTGATTATCTGTTTTATTCATCACTGTTATTATAACTTTCCATTGTATTACTGTAGCTTTCATCAGTTGTCAGTTATAGTTTTATTGGTTAATTAGTTACTGTGAACTTTTTAATTATGGGTGTTAATTAAAATTAATTTTATCAGTTGTCTCATAAATCTGTGAGTCTATTTGGATTTGGCAAAATACAAATAAATAATAACTGAAATCATACTTTCAGTGAAGAATAATCTGCTCAAAATGCTAAGAGTGGGTACAGTAATGCAGGATTGTATAAAAGTGCTTTAGCCCTGTAACACACCCACGTTGTCTGCTTTGTAAAGCTTAGGAACAGGTTTGAGGAAATGGAATAAAATTGATAAATGTAACATTATATTCACATAACAAACTGCTAATATATATAAAATAAACAGCCCAGTGAATAAAAAGGAAAGGAAGAGTTCCTTTTCATCTGTTCCCTTCCTTTAACCTGCCTTTGTTGTTGGCAGGATTTCAGTCCCTGTGATCTTTGTCCTCAGTTGAGAGGCATGCAAAGACCTGATATAACATGCTGCTCTATTAATTGAATCCCTTTTGCCCAAGCAAAACCAGGTCATTGTTCCATCAAGTATGGAGTTACAGAAGTTTTTCTGAAGATGGGAAGAGGTTTATTATTATTACTGTCAGGGAAAAGACTTTATTTTCCCTCCCACTAGCGTTTATTGAGTTTCTTATTTGAAAGAACAAACAGTAGTGCACTATCTCATTACCTCTCCAGCATCAATTAAATACAATGCTACATGATAGTTTGCTAAGGACTTATTTATTTATTTATTTCTAGGGGACTGTCTTGAACAAACAAATCTTCTGGGAACAGAATTCTGACTGCCATAGACTCATAAAATAGACTCAGAAAGATAAGATCAGTCCTTTGATGACGAGCTATTACAAAACATAAAAGAACATTTTATTGTAGCATAAAATGTAGAGTGAATCTCCCATGCATAAAAAAATAAACTGGAAAAGACTGGAAAAACTCTTCAGAATTTATGGGTAGCCCATTTAAATTTTACTCATTCAATTGCAGAAACAACGTTTACTTTCCTTAGTACCTTTTAGGAAATCATCAATGGTCACAACTAGGCTTAACCTCTGTCCTATAACTGTGGTCATGAAGAGTTGGATTATCTAGATCTCAATTCTGTGGATATCAAAGAAAATTTATTCAAGCTTTTACTTCTCTCTTTATAGGGTTCTCCTGTTTACTTTTATTTTCACCTTCAGCTGTTGATAAGATTTATATGCTACAGTGCTTACAATTTTTAATGATTTAAACTGCAACTTATGCAATTGAAGTTTTAAGTAATTATTGGCTACTAATGAGTAGAGTAATTGACAATGGCAACTTTTAATTGGTGGATTGTCACTAAGGAAAGTGCATATTGTTTTGAAACTATTTCAAACATTTTTTTTCCTGGTAGATTTGCATTTAGTAAAATACAAATATTGTTTGAAAGAAAGATTCCTTTGCTTAACTAAATGAATTAAGGAAATTTTTATTAGGATCCCCCCCCCCCAAGATTAAACAGTAAAACTGGAGAACTGCTCTTAAAATCTGCACTCTTTTCTTTGTACAGTAGAAATAGCTAAATATCTTTTTTCCTCTTTGCATAACCATTAAGCTAAACCTAAAGCAAATAAATGCTTCCTGGAAAATAAATATATCTGTGTAAACTACTCAAGCTGCTTTAGTGAACCATGACATACCAAGAACTATCCCCATGGAGAGAATTTTTGACTGAAACTTGCTGAATCATGTACATATAACCAATCAATATTTCTTTTTGAGTATCATACAGAACAACCTTTGTTTGTTTGTTTATTGTACACTTTAAATGAAGCTCAGCAGCTTCTAACTCCAGGGACTTATCTATATAAGATTTCTTGGCAACAAATAATGTTGTGTTTTTTTGTTTGTTTGTGTATCTGTTGTATGGGTGTTTTGACCTTTTCTTGGTGGTTCTTCTACCCCACCGTTCCAATCTAGCCTATAGCTTTAGGATTTCTTGGTTGTTTCCCATCTTACTAATAACCAGGTCCAGATTAGCATTTTGTAATTAGCTAAACTGGCAATATATTGCTACCTACACAAGCATGCTTTTATTTAGCTGTAATCTGTAGCTGTACAAGCGTAGTTTTAGCAAAATTGAACTGGCACAAACATGAAGGTTCTTATATATATTGTAGGAGGTTTATTGTCTATCCAACTCAAGCCACAGGGCTCCGCTTGGGTTTTTTATTTATTTTTATTTTATTTTTAGTAGTTTTCTTCATCTTTTGCCAGAATTCTATAGCTGAACAGGGTATCTGTGTACGACACAGAGAAAGGCTCCAGAAAAGATCACTGAGTTGTTTGTATTCACTGACAGAGCCAACCCATCCCTCAGGCATTCTTGCGTTGTGTTAAAGGGCAGGGAAAGGAAAAAGGGGAAAAAAACCCAACAAAATAAATAGACCTGAATAAAAACAAAATAAATAAATTGAATATCTAATAGCAATCACAATTTAAGAATTTGAAAATAATTTTATAGTTGATCCATTTGGGGGGGGCAACTTTATGAATAATACTGTAAATGCGTTGTAGTTAACCCAGTAGTATAGTATGTAGCAAGTAACATACAGTCAATGTACTAGTTGCCAGTAAGTCTTTTCATTTGGTAAGCAGTTGTTGAAGAAAACCCAACTAAAAAGACAACCTCCCTTTCTATCCCTATTTGTTTTTCTTTTTCTGTTTTCAAATGGTACAAATTAATTTTCACAATTGCACTACAATAAAAAAGCAGATATAAAACCAGTTTGTGATCTTTTACGTCTTCTATTTTTTTCTTAGCCCTTTAGCCAATATCTCAAGAATTACAATGAATATACAGTACATTGCCTGGTTACTGACATTCAGGGGATAGTTTATATGAAGCCACTTCCTTACTGTTGGTCTGCTACAGTAAAGTTGTCCACAAAAGATTATTTTTATGTCTAAAGCAAAGGTGATGGGGAAATGTTGCCCATATATACTTAGTCCACATAAATAAGCCAACTAGTTTGCTCCTTTTTAAAAAAAATAAGTATGTAGCTTACTGGGGCTGGCTATAATAGAAACAATACTGCTTCCTGTTTTGTGAAGCCTCAACAGTTTTTGGTAACTGGTCCATATCTCAACCTGCATTACAAAGTCACTGTCTAAACAACTAATTCCCACAACACTATCTTGTGCCCTAGGACAGGGCTGTCAAACTCGCGACCCATGGGCTGGATGTGTCACGCGCTGGCCACGCCCATGCCCGGTTTAGTGAAGGGAAAATATCGCAATCTGTCACATTACGCTGCCGTGACGATGCGAGTTTAACACCCCTGCCCTTGGATGTCAAGCTATATAGTAGGGCTGTATTACTATTATCTTTTTCGTCTTTCCTATTATCTATTCCTTTAGCATCTTATGACTATAACTTATCGTTTATATCCTATGATTTATGCTGATTGCTTTGATCCTACGACTATCACTGAGTGTTGTATCTTATGATTTATGTTTGTATTTTATGCTTGTGATCATGATTTATCAGTTGTTGCTTGCATGTACACTGAGAGCTAACAAACATTTTGCATTTCATCACTTAATATAAAGCATTATTTTATTTGCATACACTGAGTTAAGTAAGATGTGGTGGGAGGTTTGATTATTCTAGCCATTGTCACCCAGTTTACCTGTAATTCCTGCTTTTTTCCATGGAAGAAAAAAGGTTTGGACTCTATCTCCACAAGATTTGCTCAGAAATAGCTCTTTTCACAATTTATCTGTCTACATGTAATGTTCATTTGCTACTTTTAAACTTTTTGGGGAGCTAATCTTACCTGATATTTAAGCAATAAATAAAACTAATAAACTGAAAAACAGGATAGCTGGGAAGCA
>JANHZT010004065.1:176682-188443 GCA_032468215.1 Stegonotus admiraltiensis
TTCCAAGCAGTCTCCATGTTTCCAGTGTCTTTTTCCCCACTTGGAGCTGAACCCAGAAGGATATTTCTTCCTACAATATTTTGCAACTAGTCACTAAATCAGCCTTCCTTAAACCAGTTGGTGCCCTCCAGAAATGTTGGACTAAAGCTCCCATCCTCCCTAGTAAACGCCACTAAAACTTGGAGCTGTGGACTAGGACATCTGGGAAGCACTGACATGGAAGAGGCTGCCTTTAACTGATAAGGAATAAAACAGGAAACTCCAGATGAGAAGATTGCCTTGCTTTCTTTTCCTGGCTTTGAATTGCATGAACAGACATGTTATTTCAGATAATTAATAGCAAGATCAAATCCAGTATCTACATGTGCATGGTTTACATTAAGCTATTATACTACGGAAGCATGTTAGAAAGTAAAGTAAACGTACCATGGTTGGGCTGCAAAAATCTGGAAGTCCACTAGAAGAAAACCATGATAGAAAATTGGTCGGCCAGATTTTTTTCCAGCCAAAATACAGATGATACTTTTCAGTATTACTAATCACCACTCTTCATGCTAAAGTCAAAGGCTTAAACCATGCAATGTTTTAAGTGTGTGTGTGTGTGTGTGTGTGTGTGTGTATCTGATCAGCAAAATATGGATCATATTGGACTATAACTGTACTCTTAAGGCTAATTCATAAATATATACATGTCACTTAGTGGTATACATTCTAAGGACTCTTCTACTTCCCCTCCCCCCACATATCATTGTTTTCTCAAAGAAACTCAGGGTAGTGGGCATGATTCTCTCTCCATCCCACTTTTATGTCTATTCAGTTGGATATGATGGAGGTGCAATACAATCAGCCTAATTGAAATATATAACTGTACAAGATACTTGTCTTCTTTGGTTTGATGTACAATGTACATCATCCCTTTCCATTAGTCTTTTTTGGTGAAGATAATGTAGACCTACCACATCTGGGCTACAAAAATCTGGACAATCACTATATGGCAGAAAAGTGTTAGAATTTTCCAATTTTTGTCTCTGCTCAGTGGTCCAGATTTTTGTAGTTCTGATATAGCAACTCTAACTTATCAGGATTGAAATTCAAAACATCTGGAGATAACACGTTACCTCTTCCATCATGCTCTCACTGACTGATGATTCATTACTGAAAATATGTTATTATTAAGTGTGTTATGTAAATATTGCATCTCTGATTAACATTTCACATCAGAAACCCAGTACTGGATTTTGTACCTGCTGTACCTGATTTTGTACCCAGTACTGGATTTTGTACATGCTGACTGTGAAAGATCTCTTCACATTCCATCGCAAGGATGTTTTTCAAGAGTCCCATAAAACTTTAAATTTATTATGGACCATGTTCAGCCATATAAATACCATAAATCCTTTCATAGCTTCATCTCTGCTGCATCTCTTTGGCAATAGCTTAATTGCCAAATAAGCTATGTACTTTATTTAAATTCACATGATGCTGTAGCTTTGGACAATTATGATTTCTGTTCCTGTGTAAGAAACCACTGTTTGCAAAAGCAATGGCTTTTCACTTTGATTACAGCATTAACCCAAGTAGCCTGAGATAGAAACAAATAGCTTAGGCTTCCTAGATCTGACATGCAAAGATCCAAAAATGTAGCAAAGAATGTCTAGATGTGGTACAGAAAATAAATTTAACAAAGTGGAGGCTATATTCTTTCTCCTCCATATTTTTTTGGACATGACCAGAACCAAACCCAGCTCTTCTTTGACTAATCTTACAAGACCCTAATTGATCCTCCCTGCCCTCAGACAAAGCCCTCTGCAAACCCATCTATATGGGGAAAAATAAAACCCTTGCTCATTAGCTCCAACAGAGGCCAAGGGCAGCCCTAATAAGGGAATTGCATAGTAATCAGGTGAGAAATGTTAACATTCCATTCTCAGTCACCTGATGATCTCAACATTCCATTCTTAACAAGAGACTTTCCCAGCTCTGTTGTCCCTCCCAAAAGGGCTGCTTTGCCTAACAATACAGTAGTATTATACTCCAAGTGCACCACCTGGACAAGAATCTGTCTCCAAACTGACCAGCAAATAGATCTCTAGAATTTCCCACCTTGTAGCTCTCTATAAGACCTTTGCTTTTCCATCCAGGTTCTTCTTTCTTGTAAAATCAATAGGCACTCAACAATGGCAATAAACCTGGTTATTTCTCCCCAATGTTGTACTCTACTTTTGAATTACTCATGGCAACAGATTGTTTTTCTGCATCCCATGGTTGTCTCACCTCTGTATACTCCTAATCCAGAAGTCTAGAAACTAGGTTTCTTTTCTAAAACTGAGTATTTTAATTTAGCTCAAGTGATATGTGTGTTTTCTTAGTGATGGTTATATACTTTAGATATCAGTTTTTTGAAGTCTTTATGAACCCAGGAAAAAATAATAAAGCAGGAAAAACCCTAGCTTATTTTAGCTGAGAAAAGTCCCTTGATTCACCTAAAGTTTACCCACCATAGCCACCTTGTTTTCAGAGAAATAAACAGGCAGCAGCCACAAATTCAGATTACCAAACACACTTACATAAATCACTGAGAAAGCTTTCCCTGCCCTTCCTGGCAACTCCTGGAACAAGTAATAGAGAAACTAAAATTTCTTAGTTTCTCTTTCTCTGAGCAATTCTGTGGCCTATTTTGCCTGTCAGAAACAACTTCCTTCCAAGCGAGAGCTGCCAAAAGATCTGTTTGTTCAGGGAGCGTTTGATTCCCGACTTTGATTTTTCCAAATTTAAATATATATATCAAACCACCATGGAGAAAAATGCAAACATCTCCAAGAATATTTGATACCTGCCCACTCTTGCTACTATAATTATTTCAACTGGTTTCTGAAAGTCGTGAATTCAGCATTAGCAATCACTGGATTTACCCCTCCTCCTTCCAAAGACCAAAAACTCTTGCTGAGTCATACAGTTGCAACTTTCTTCTAATTGAAGTCCTGTGCCTTTAATAGCGGTTATCAGGCTGAAATTCTACAAGTGAACCTTTCTCTGCCCTGGAGAACAAAAAAAAAACCCGCTGCATGATTAGATTTGGCTCACTCTGTTGTTATAGAAAGGCCAGGAAACCTTCTAGAGAGGATGCAGACAGTTCAGACCATGGGCAACTGCCTTAATTGCCTCCGGGAAAAGATCAAGTCACTGATTCAAGTAGCAGAGTATATTTTTTACACTGACCAGCCATAGTTCTTCAGGCTTTGGGGCAGGAGTTTCTACTACATTTGTATCTTATCTTTGCTATTAAAAACTCAAAGCAGCAGGTATTATTTTTCCTGCTATCCTACTGTATATTCCAATTATAAGTATATACATGGATAGCAGTGGTGAAATCCAAATTTTTTTAATACCAGTTCTGTGGGCGTGGGGTGGTGGGCGTTGCTTGGTGGGCATGGCAGGGGAAGGATATTGCAAAGTCTCCATTCCCACCCCACTCCAGGGGAAGGGTATTGCAAAATCTCCATTCCCACCCCACTCCAGGGGAAGGGTATTGCAAAATCTCCATTCCCACCCCACTCCTGGGGGAAGGGTATTGCAAAATCTCCATTCCCACCCCACTCTGGGGCCAGCCAGAGGTGGTACTTGCCAATTCTCTGAACTACTCAAAATTTCTGCTACTGGTTCTCTAGAACCTGTCAGAACCTGCTGGATTTCACTTCTGATGGATAGGCAGGAAATAAGTCATTGGTCAAAATTGCCCAGTAGGTTTAAACATGGCTGTTCACATTCCTGACTTATATTAACTGTATTAGACTTGACTTAAAATCACAAAATTGCATCTCACTTATTTTGACCATGACCATGTCATGCAGGGGAATTTGTTTCATGGAGAAACAAATTTATATTTGGAAAGGTTAGCGGTAAAGGAAACCAGGCCACCAAAGAATAGGGTGGCTGGACACCATCAAACCTGACACCAGCCAGAGCATAGAAAACACAAAGAAGTCATGCAAGATTAGAAAATATGGAGAGACCTTCCCCACAGAATCGCCAAAAGTCAGACACAACTGAATCGATAACATTATCATCATCAGACTTGTCTTATTTTATGGATAAGGACAAGCACTTCATATAAAGGAAGAGAGATGCTAGATATAACTGAGTTTCTGTTGGGCATGAATAACTTTGGAGCATTGAGAAAAATCCCATTGGGTATCTTCTCCTCTCTTCTAACCATTTTGCTATAGTACTATTCATGGATCTGGGAGGACAACAGTGACCTCTTTTCTCTTGCATATAAAGGAACAAATAGCTTTTCAGGAATATCCAAAGGACGTGTGTAATCTATGGCTACTTTCAGTCAGGTGGCTTCTATGCAAAGCTTCTCCCTGACTAGGTAACGTGATTTTTGTGACAACAACTCTCAACTATACCAGCATTGTGATAATCACCTGAACCCCACATCTTCAGCTATAAAGACACATTGATCACAATCACCTGGTTTTTATGGGGAATTGTTCCATATGATCTTGGGTTGCAAAATTACAATTGAAAGATTCACATTTTACTGTGATTTTAAACGAAGGGATTATAATATGAGACTCCAGGGACTCCAGTATGTTTCCTCCCCCAAATCTTTGTTAGAGCCTCAAAAACCTCTGTGAATACTTCTGTTGAATTATTATCTTTTAATATGGCCTAATAAAACTATTCAGTACATGTACTTTAAGGCTTTTTGTCCTGATCCTGTTGGAGTATTAAATAATAGACAAAGATCAACTCTGTATAGGTAGTCCTTGACTTAACAACCATTACCATTCATTTAGTGACCATTCGAAGTCACAATGCAGCATTTTTACAGTCACATGAACAAAATTCAGTGCTTCAGGGCAATCAGCATGTATTGCAATGTCTCAGAATTATGTGATCCCCCATTTGTGATCTTTTCAGCCAGCTTCTATCCAGGAAAGTCAATAGGAGAAGCCAGAGTCACTTAATGACTTCATGATTTGCCAACAATCATGGCAATAAAAATAAAATTGGACACAACTCACTTCACAACAGCCTTGTTTACAAATGGAAATTTTGGTCCCAATTGTGATAGTAAGCCAAGGACAACCTGTATCTTAAAAAAGGGTTAAATGGAAGAGGAACGTGAAGTGTTTGAAGTGAACGTGATAAACAGCATGAAATAAAAAGTAAAATGAAAAACATATTGCATATTTGTGAAACTAAGAGCAAGGAGAAGAATATAATTGATTTAAATGAAAATGGCCTGTTCTGGATTTTATGAAAATATCCAGGAAAGTGATGATGTAGGTTTGATTATAAACAAAACCCCTAAAGCTTATGTCCAAAAATAGGAATTTACCGTGTTGTGGATAAGTATGAAAATAGGAATCCATAGGCAGGTGATAACTGCATGATGTTGTGTGAATGCCGATAGTGGAGTAATTAGATTTCAGCTTGGGATAAATTGTGCAACATTCTGAAAGATGTGATGGGGGGGGATATTCTGTTGAGCTCCATAAATAACTGAGAATGAGACAAGACAGATAAAGAAATTGGACCATTTGGAGACCTAAGAATGAAAATGAATGCTTACTTATGAGTATTTAGAAAAAGAAGTTTTATTTCAGATAAGTGATTTGAAAAAATAACTAAGACTTGTTATTCCAACATACTAAGAGGACACCAGGATTAGAATACTAAGGATAAACTGTTGGTATAATAGCACTCAGGGCTGCACATATGAGGAATAGTGTTTTGAGGAAGATGTTTTCAATTTCCTTTGCTAGAACTCTCTGTATAAAATGTTCAAAGCTTTCATTTAAATTTAACAAAGACATAACCATTGTTATGTACATATGTTGTACAGTACTTTCATTGGCATAGTTGTTTACAACTCATCATTCATTAATTTGCACCCAGCCTATCCCATGACAATAGCAATGTTATTTGTACAAATGTAATAGAAAGCATGTTTTACAATGAATAGCACAACTGAAAGACACAACAATAACATGAAATATAGCAAACAATTGGAGGAATAGGTTAATAAGTTAATTTTCTTTGGATTCCCTTTGTAAGTCCAACCTGAGGATAGCTACCATCATGCAAATTACCCATTAATAGACACATAGACATAAACAATATTTACATACTATGCAAAAGAGACAATCAACAAGCCAAAAAGGGAACAAAAAATCTCCCCACCAGCAATCAACACCCAGATGAGTATAGATTAACTCCAAGATTAACATCAGACTAACAATCAAGAAATAAACAATACACTGTTCAAGGAACTGCCAAGGAAACTAACAGTAAACAGTCCAATTAAATAACTAAGATTCTTCCAAGGTCACTCTCACCAACACTGACAGGGCAAGTCAGTAGAATATAATCTGAGAAGACATCCAACTCATTCCAGCAGTGATAATGGGTAATGAAATGTCTGAAAGAACACAACCAAGCTCAAAGAGCATCAAGGATCTCTCATTTCAACCTTGAGCTACAAATATTCTTCTTTATTGGTACCATCATACTGTGATCAGACTTAGACATACTTAAGACAATTTATGTTGTGTAAAATAAGAGCTGTGGTGATGCAGTGGTTAGAATGCAATAGTTCCGCAGGCTAATTCTGCTTCATGCCAACAGTTTGATTCTCACCGAGTCAAGGTTGACTCAGTCTTGCATCCTTCCGAGTTGGTAAAATGAGGACCCAGATTGTTGGGGGTAATATGCTGACTCTGTAAACCGCTTAGAGGGAGCTGTAAAGCACTGGGAAGCGGTATGTAAGTCTAAGTGCTACTGCTATTGTTCTAACCCAGTAACTTTAATCCATTGGAGATTCTGTAATAGTCTGTAGTAGTTCTGTGCTTTGAAAATGAAAAAATGAAAGTGTCAAAGTGGTGACTGCAGAAATTGGCTGTCATCAACATCTGAATCTTTTGTATGGAAATACTAGGACAGATAATGATCTTCATCATTTGATTTTGCAGTGAAATGGAAATCGTACCAGGAAGAATTGTACTAGATACTCTTCAATTTAGTGTTTGTAAACAAATCTTTTGAAGAAGCCCTCTACCCGGTAATTCAATAGAGAGCAGCTGGTAGCCAATCACAATGTCAAGTTTCCTTCCTATGATAGCATTGAAGGTTATTCTAGGTCCTATCATTTTACACTTGCAACATTTGCCATCATCACATGTTTCTTCTGGAATAACAAACAAAACTTCAGAGGGCAGACTTTAGGGGCATTGTGACTGATGTCTTATAGAGTAAGGCATAGGCCTGGTAAGAAAAATTTTAATTCTTTCTGACACCAATTTTGCACACTACAGTACTCATTTTTCACTGCATAAATCTTTATGTTGGAAGCTGGTAAGAATGTACAACATCTTCATTGCAAAAATTATTTGATTTCTTTTTGGGTCATTTTGTGGTTCATCCACTTAGACAGACACAGTGTAAACTTTCCAAATTGCAGGAAATGAAGGAATTTTAAGGTCTTGCTTGGAAATGTTACTCTGGCTTTATTTATACAGTGAGCTATTTAGGGCAAAGGGGAAGGTGTCTGAATGGAGGTTTTGCTAATTCTTGACTAAAGTGCAAGTTTGCTATTGAGAAATAAAAGAAATACATTGTGCTATACCTAGAAAGGTCAATGAGTTCACACCCAATTTGTTCTAGATAGGTCTAGCACTGAACAGATTAATTTCATGACACGGGAGCAGTTTGATTTATACGTCTCCATTTCTCAATGTATGTTCCACCCTTATTTCTTAGAAACAGAGAACATCTGATTGAATTACATATTGTCACCTATACATATCCGAGGCAGATCTGTGGGAAGGTGATTGTTTTCAGTGCTTTATGCAATGGGAGTCCCCTCCCCTTTCTCCAGTTTTATGCAGCTTTAATTCATAAACCTGATCACAATTCTAACTTCCAGTAATTAAAATTAAAATATAAAAAAAATTAAATATGTCATAATAAAGCCAGCAGCAACATCCATCATAAAAATAAACACTGGCCATCAATGTACCTGAATTCCTCTTCTCAGCTTTGGGAATAGCTAAATAACATGCCCAATTCATTCCCAGAGCCCAACAGAAGGGGCAGAGATTTACAGTAATAGGGATGAGGCTATTCTTTTTTCTGGGGATAATACCTCTAGATGCGGGGGAGGTGACTGAAAAGGACCTTCTTCTCCTGGTCTGCTCTAAACAACACACTGTAGGATCTAAATCCCTTAGGAAATCCTCCCTTGTTGGGCGGATTCCACAT
Source organism: Stegonotus admiraltiensis (assembly GCA_032468215.1). Lineage (NCBI taxonomy): Eukaryota > Metazoa > Chordata > Lepidosauria > Squamata > Colubridae > Stegonotus > Stegonotus admiraltiensis. The sequence goes on from JANHZT010004065.1 coordinate 184,954, forward strand.
TGAACAAGCCCTGTCAACGGTTATTTCAATTGTTTATCAAATTGTTGTAAGTGTACATTATAACCTGTACCTTAGCTTGTAAAGATAGGATATGCTCTAAGGCATCTGCTTATTGCAGTTCAAATGCATGCAAATGTGAGTAGATAAATAGGTACCATTTTGGTGGGAAGGTAACAGTGTTCCATGCATGATGGCATATAGTCATGTGGCCAGATGACCACAGAGATGTCTTTGGACAATGCTGGCTCCCTCAGCTAAGAAATGGAAATGAGCACCATCCCCTAGAGTTGGACATGACTGGACAGGGTAAACCGTGCCTTCTATATAATAGATCCATTCTCCTGACTTTTCTTTAATTATCTAAAGGTCAAGTAAGTGTGTGGTGCCAGCAATCCAACTATCTCAACTCTAGAGCTGCCATATCTGGGTTGCAAAAATCAGGATGGCCGCTAGATGGATGCAGAGATAGAATTGCCTGGATCTTTTTGCTGCTACGTAGACAGTTATAGTTGTCCATTCTACTATATTTATGAAAGATTATTAACAAATCAAATATGAAGAAGTTCACGGTAAGTTGCTTTGAAATGAAACAGAACATACAGTTATCTAACTAATTCACTAAGAAATTGATTTCAAAAGTATTTTGCCAGGCAGTATTACAGGGAGGTCACAAACTGCAAAGGACACAGACTAATCAATACGTGGAATGACCTGCTCATGTGTTCTCCATGCGGTTCACTCCCTTTGAAACACAACATTGAGTCATAAGAGAGAGTTGGCCTTGCAGGTGTCTGGATATACTCTTTGGTCAGAGCTGTGTTAGAGCATGAATGAACGAGTGGGAGGGCTGACTTCTTCACGTACTTTGATCCTGCTCCTCCTGAAGCAATAAATAATGATGCACTTAACCTTGGACAGAAATCATCTTCAGAGAAGTTCGCATGCTATAAGAATTATGTGTAAATTAATTCCTAGAAATGGCATGTGTACACACAGGTATAAAGAGGCAACTCTGAAAACAAATGAATTTTTTGAATATTGTTTATCACTGATTGAAATCTGGGCAGGCATATGCTATATGCAGCCAAATACATGCATATATTCAAAACATGATTAAAACTCTGAATCAGTTTTAAATGTGTTGTGTTGATCCCTGCAAAAAAAAGGGTGGGAGGGAAGGAGAGGAGAGGTGGGAAATGATGACATCCTCATGACCTTCTTCTTGCTTTTCTTTTTTTATACATTCACTCCCCCCTTGTGATAGTTACCACATCTGTTTGAATACTCTTTCTGTTTTTCTTCCATATTGAAGAGAGTGATTAGGCTGACTCAGATTTTTCTGAAAGCTTCCTCATCAACACTGGGAAGTTACTTCAGCTGATCAGCATTTAGTTCATAAATTCAAACCATAATAAATCCCAGTTATTTCTATTCCCGAAGCCTTTCATGGACACCTCTAACCAGTTGTCAGCATTCAGAAAGGAAGGCCTGCAACTGGTATGCTGTGAAGTATGAAAGCAAGCCATATTCATTTCCATCTTCATAGTCCCAATGCCATTCTCATTCCAATGTGCAACAAGTAAGCGGAGGCTTTAACATTAGGGCTCGGCTTGTGTGGGAGCTTCAGCAATGTGGAAGGACGAATCTGGATTCCCACAGAAAAGCTGACTATTCAGAATTGTTTTGAAAGGCTGGTTTAAAAATATTGCTGCTACCTTATCATAAATTGCCAGGGCGTGCAGAGAAGCTGGCTAAAATGAGTTTTTATGAGAGGCTTTCTTTATTCCAGGGAATCAGGGGTTATCTGAAGTTATTTCACAATACATACATACTGTACACACATATGCACACACACAAATATCATACACATACACACGTGTGTAGTGCGTGTATGAATGAAAGAATAAAAATATTTTCACTTTCATTTTAAATGAATCCCCGTGAATTTCAAATGAGTTGCATCCAAAGATGTCATATTCAACCACATATTTTGCTTTTGCATATTGCATCTTTTTAAACTTCCCCTCTGCTCTTCGTGCTCTTCTGCCGTGATTTTCAGCCTCAAAGGAATTAAAATATTTTTAATCCTACAGATAACTGCATCATATAGGGATTTCAAACAAGAATCCAAATTACACTACTGTACTTTCCTAATAACCCTGGAACAGTTATCAAATTGTTCCTTCCTCCCATCCATCATGATCAATGAAAATAATATCAAAATAAAAGAGCCTGAATTGACATGTGAAATTTCTTACCATGGGGTCAATGCGTGGATCATTTCCTAAAACTTTTAATTTCCAGAATGCTGAAGATTAGATAAACCAGAGACAATAACTTGTCTTTAAGACTACTGAGTGCTTCTTCAGTTACAAGAATTTTGTTTCCAGAGCTGCATTTGCTGACAGAAAGTTCGGGTGGTTTTGATTTTAAATGTCTGAACATAAAGTATCTTTTCTCTGCCTCGGAGGAGACTATACTGATAACATCACATGAAGCTCGTCCAGAAAAAAAGTAAAAAAGAAAAGAAAAGCAGAAGAGGGGAAGAAACACCAAATATGGAGTTTAGGTTGATTTCAGCTTTGTAAAGTCTTCAGAAAATCTTGTATTATTTTTTGTGCATCCATTTTATCAATAATCTCTTCCTCTCATTACTGTCAAAAGGCATAGATAAAATTACTTTCCCTGCTTATTATCCTGTCTACCTATGGAATAAAAATGTATGATAGGCTGGTGATTGCGCACTTTGCTGTTTAAAGAATAACTTTCAAAAGTTTTATCATTTCTTCTAAGTAGAATGAATAAGAAGGTAACACAATTAGAGTCTGTTTTAAAAAAAATGTTTACTCAGAAATCAGTCAAACCGCTTGCATAATACTACATAAATAGAGCTTGCATGGAGGAAGATAGAAGTCTACCTTTGAAAGAAAAAGAACCAATCCCTGGACGGTTAGCGTGGACTTGGACTGTTAAGTGCTCCTTTGCTTGCAAGAAAGACCATTGAGAAGAGCATGGAATTACTAGCGTTCCTTCAGAAGTTAAGGATTGTGACTGGGCATTTTCCATTTGCTTTTTTTTTTTTTTGGTCCTGTGGGGAAGAATTGCAAAGCACTCAGTGCCCTTGGTACCAACTGAGTTGCCACTTTGGAAGTTCCTACAGCAAGTTGAATGCAAGGATCATCAGATCCTATTGGCTTGTTTCTAAACAAATTTGTCATTGTAGTCCCAAAGGTGCTTTTTCAGGAGGCAACTGGACTTTGTTTTTTCTTTGAAGACATTTTGCTTCTCATCCAAGAAGCTTCTTCAGCTCTTGACAAGATAATGGGGAATCCCTTGGATGAGGAGCGAAACATCTTCAAAGAAAAAACAAGAAAGTGAAAAAGCACCTTTGGGACAACCATGAACTCGATCACGGGTAGGCAAACTTGGCTCTTTTACACCTTGTGGACTTCAACTCCCAGAATTCCTGAGTCAGCCAAACTGTCTTAGG